>PVKM010027083.1:0-18974 GCA_004027735.1 Carollia perspicillata | reverse complement strand
AATTTGTAAAATCCTGTGAAACCTGCTTTGCTAAGAGTGCTCTCATTCATATGATAAGGATCTGGACAGGAAATGAGTGTGTCTCCTAAAGTTTTTTGCAACCCCCTTACCTGACAGACACTGACTCAAATTAAGCCCTCAGATTTCTTTGAAATGTGTTATCTATTGTTTGATCCTTGCCACCTGACATTGATTGATGAGCTTTACCTGTATCCCTGTGTGTTATGAACCTAATAAATACCATTTGAGGTAAGGACTTGGGGCCCTTCTCCTTTGAGATTGATCACCTTTCATCCTTAGGCAGATCATGTCTTGGTAGCATCATTTTCATCCCTGGTGGATGGGGGGTGCTCTGCAGGTGGAGCCCCCCCACAGTAGCCACAACACACTGCAGACTCCACTGATTCAGTTCACAGTCACTAGAATTTTTCTCTTCTTTTGTATACATTTAGCCATAAAGCCACATTTCTTTTCTTTTTACATCATTACACTATTTCATTTTGGATCCAAGTATAGAACTCCACATTGACCTCTCTTAAGAGTCTATACAATGAAGTACACTGCTGCATTCATGGTTTTTAATCTTTCTTATCATTTGCTTCCCCCCTTCTCTTGTCAAACACACCCTCCATTTGTGGGCACAATTGTTCCATGTGGTTTGGCTGTGATTTGGTTTCTCTCTTACTCTCTTCATCTGCAACTGAAGAGGTGATTTCCAGCTCTCCACCTGGCCAACTGAAATGTCCCATGACTCCATCCTCAGTGACTGGATGGACTGTGGCCTAATCAGGCTAATCAATGCCTTTACACAGGATTTTTGCTGTTTCTATCAAGAGAACCACTGCATTCTCTGAAACTGTGGATATTGAAGGTAATGCTACACCATTTTACTACAGCAAAGCTGACAGGCGAAGAGAGAAATGGGATCCCAATAATATATTTCAAATCCAACAAATCACATTGGACATTCCAATTTACATAAACCAATAAGTTTTCTTTTTTTAAGATTTTTTGCCTTTATATTGAACTTCCATAATTTATAATAGAAAGAAATCTAAATGAACATCTTCTAAATTTGCTTTATAAAAAATTTCATCATCCAGTGTTCACTGGGAAAACAGTAAGAAGGGATACTAGGAAGAATATAACTATTGCAAGGGAAAACAGGTCGTTCTATGTGGCTAAATCTCCATGAGGCGTATTGGTCAGTACAGGAGTTGAGTCAGGAGGCAAGGCATGTGAATGACTTTTGTCCTAATAACAAGTTTGCATTCATGTCTACATGGAAGGCATTAGCATGCCATTTATATGATTTTTTAGAAAATTATTTAAAGTAATCAGTGTTAACTCAGCAAACATTTTCAACAGAACAAACATGTTCAAAATAGGGATTTCCATAAATGTTAATGTGCAAGAACATGAAAATACTAATGCAAATATGATGACATCAAGGAAGTAGTGGAGTGGGCATCAGAGGGCCCCCTCCAGGGCATCCTGGGCTATACTGAGGACCAGGTTGTCTCCTGTGACTTCACCAGTGACACCCACTCCTTCGTTTTCAATGCATGGACTGGCATTGCCCTCCATGACCACTTTGTCAAGCTCTTTTCCTGGTATAACAATGAATTTGGTTATAGCAACAGGGTTGGTGGAACTTATGGTCCACATGACCTCTAAGGAATAAGAGCTCCCTGAACCACCAGCCCCAGAAACAGGAAGAGAGGACCTCAGCTGCTGGGGAGTCCTTGCCCTAAATCAATCCCCTTACCTCCAGATTCCATCCTAGACCCCTTGAAGAGGGGAGGGGTTCAGGGAGCCCTACCTTGTCATACACCATCAATAAAGTTCACTATACTCAGCCCCCCAAAACTACTAATGCATGAGGTAGGATATAAGGAGAAAATTGTTTAAATCCAGTATGACAAGGGTCCCCAACCTCCCTCCTCCCTGTACATGGTGCCACTCACATTACTGCCTGAGCTGGCCTTCTATCTCCCATGCCCCTCCCCATCCTGAGCTCTGCTTCCAGTCTCCCCTCACCCCATCCTGGTCTGTCAAAAAATTGTCTTACCAGAAGCTGGTCCCTGGTGCCAAAAAATTGGGGACAACAGCTATGAGGTTTTACAAGTAATATGATGAAAGGGAATTTTTTAAATGAAAACATCATCACCCAATATAGTTTTAAGGAGATACTAACTTTTTTCCTTAAAAAAAAAAAAACAGTCAGCAAGGCAAAAATACTCTCATGAGATAAGGCAAAAAAATAGCTCTTCAGCTTTCCATTATAAACATCATTTAGGATGAGAACAGTCAATTGTCCTGCATCATTTAACAAGTTCCATTTTATTGGCTGCAGTCACCCCTTGTTGGTTACATAACACCATATTAGATCTTTTCAAACTTTTTGTTAAAAGGTACTTAGTGTTTGTCACATTCCATTGATGTGCCCTAGTAAGAGTATAAAGAAAATTATAAATTATCTTTCTAAATGCTTATGTGTAATTATTTTTATAATCCATTTGAAATTTGATATTTAGCTCCCTTGTCTATAGTTAGTGGGTTTCCCCTCTCTCCTTGCTTTCTCCATATCCATAGTTCCTCAAGGATTATAGAAATAATGTGGAAATTTCATTTTAATTAATTTAGTCAGAATTATATCACATAGGTACTCAGAACTATATATATTTATGTATATAGATATTCATAATTATATATAATTATTATGTACATAATTATATATAAAAGTATGGTACATAATTTTACATATTTATATATGATTTATATAAATTTTAATATATAATAATTATATACATTCATTTGGTGTACCTGCATGCTACCTTACAATGTCTTCTTCTATCTAAGTGTTCAATTCTGTCTCATAAATATTTGTTCTGCTTTTTACATAGTGAAAACTAGTCTTGTTGAGAGAGTCACACATGCCCCAAGTCTAGGACCTTATTTTCTGTTTTCCCAAATATAGTTAGTCAAGTTTTACCACATAGTCTTAAAATTGCTTTCTGTGACATTCTTTTATTTATTCATATTTTTGTTAGTTAGCAATTTTATATATTAGTATTTCCCAAAGTATAAGACACTAGTTCTGCAAGCAGCTACCAAGTTACCATGGGACAAGATGTTTCCTGCCTTAGAATTTTTTGTAACCATATTACACTTCTGACTCCAAGTGAAATGTTTCCAAAACCTGGCTTACTATTCATATTACACTCATCACATTCCCTCACATTATATTAGTTTTCTCCAAATTTTACAAGCTACATAAATTATATTATCTCTCATAACATAGAAACACCTTTCTATATGCTTAAAATATACAGATAGATGGTTCATATTTCAAACTTTTAAAATTGTTATATGTACAATTTATTAACAGTACAATAATTTGAAGTGAGGTAGCAAAATATAAGTACCAGTGGTTTACAGAATTAAAATAATGTCATGTTTATTGCAAATGCACACTTTCAAAACCGTATGGGAGTTCAGTGACATTTAGTGATAAGTCCTAAATAAATCACTGGGCAACTCTGAGGATCCCAGCAGAGAATGCATTTGGCAAATGTTAGAAGCCAGAAGAATCAGGAATTGAAATTCACCTGTGATGCAGTTCCCCAGCGTGGGATCATCCAGTCAGGAGACACTGATGCTGGCTTGGTTTTTTCTCAGCTAGGTTTGCTTCAATAGAACAGTGAGAAATATCTCCTGAGTATGTTAAGTGATTATATAAATTCAAAGTTCTTGCACAAATAGTTCAAAGAACCTAATATTTTTTTTATTTATAGGGAACTTAATTTTTTTAATCAAGCCTTTAGAGAGGGACATTTAACTCTTAATACATTGAAATGTGGAAAAGAAAAATGTATATTGCGTTTTCATTTACCTGCTAATGATCCAAACTTTCTTGTGAATTCCTACTGGATGGTGAAGGGAAACTATTTAAATCATTAATTAAAGTGAAGAGTGTTTCACTTTTGAATTAGCTTCATTTTGGTTAACTCAAACTCTTTTGTTTACATGCTCAGGTTTGACTTCTTAGTTTTTTTAAAATTATTATTTTAGTATTTGTAGATAATCCTTCTCTAAGACAGCATTTGGTTAGAAACCAACTGTGTGTCCTATGGTAATGAAATGAAACTCAGATCCTGGTGCAAGTTCTTATATTCTTCTCTTCATCCTTGAATATTCTATGCCACGCCTGGACTATCCCCCGAAATGCCTGGCGATTCATAACCATGCTGCACTACTTCTGGTCAATGTGTTCTTCCTCACATTGACCATGATCAGTGTTTTCAGTTCCCCCCGCCACACACACATTCAAGTCTCTTTCTCTTTATGGTGTGTTTATTATCTGTAGATCTCGGCTAAGCCCTCTAACTGGCCTCCAGCTTGAGCATTTCACACTTTGTTTTCTGGCAATGATTTCGACCTTGATAATGGGAACTTCCCTACAGTCCTTCTGGCTCTTGAATCAGTTATTTTTCATGATCCCCAATGAAAATGCTCAGTAACATCTAGGTCCTAGAGGGGTTTTCTCCTCTTGCTCCTCTGTTGGTGCAGGGACTTGTTCCTGTTTGGTACAACAGTTTCTTCTCAGGGTCCCAAATGGGAAGCAGATCAAGAGACCTCTGCATTCAGCATCCTTCTCAACATATCTGGGGTTTCTATCTCACTCCCTCCAGAATGAATCTATGTGAAATTCCTGCATGGGATTTCTTGTTTTCTTTTTCTATTTCCCCCACTCTTTCTCTTTTATGTCTTCCCACACCATGTCCCCCTTCTTCTCTATCTTGTGTACTGTTTTAATTTTAGATGATATCCTTTTTTTTCTTTCTTAGGGCACTGAGTTTCAGAGCTTAGTCTTAATGATGCAAAAAATTGGTTTATAAGGAGAATTAAATTACACTGTTTTCATATCCTCAAAATATAATAATCTGGGTTGCACTACAAAGCAATGGGTTTTAGTGATCTGTCTATTGTCATCATATGGGAGTGTAAGTGCCTCCAGTCATTCTTTGAATTTCATTGTTTGTGTATATCTGTGCCATCAGTTCAGAAGGTAATGTTTCTTTCACACATCCTTCTGAAGATCATCCCATTTCTCTACCTTATTATACACTTTTCCAGGCAAGCCCTTGCCCATTTTGGATTCACATCTGTCATGTGATTGTGAGAGGTACAATAAAAGCTTGGGCTCTGAAAGAAGACTTCCTGGTATCAAACTCTTACTAATTGTGGGAACTAAGGCAAACTATTTAGTGTCTTTGTGTCTCAGCTTTTTTTCTCTTTAATCATGGGTGTAATAATAGCTATTGTGACAATGAAATGAAATAATACATATAAAATGTTTAGGACAGGATACAACATGTGATTAATGTTCTGTACATTTTAACCATTATAGAATCAAAGAATCTCAGGTGTGAAAAGTGTTAGATACAGCCTTGCAGAGTTTGAAATCTCCTATAGCCTTCCTGTTATGCTTATACAACTTGTTGAATGCCTCAAGTGAAAGGAGACTCAGTACCTTCACAGGTAATTCATGCTACCATTCAAAGCTCTGGATATTATAATATTCATTTTTATCTTAAGTAAATGTTCTTCCTCCTGAAATATCTATCCATTATTCCTAGAAAGGTTTCTTGGGGCCATATAGAATAAGTTTAATTCCTCTTCTATTACTGAAACTTTTTAATATTTGAAGATGGCCAAGATTCCTGTTTCTCTTTCATATTATGTTTTCTAATGAGCTAAACAGCCACATATCTGTAACTGGTCCCTCCATGTTATGGTTTAAATCCCCTGACCACCTGGTCATGGAAGGTCATATAGCTGTCATTATTCTAGCAAGATCCCTTTATCCTGACAACAAATGGATTAGAAACATCTATTAATGTAAATATCAGAATAGGACAATTCTACTTTATTTCTTTGGATATCATAGCCTACAACCAAGAATGGCAATTCTCTTTTTATCTAATGCCATGCAGGAATGAAGTGTTTTACATTTGAGGACTTTTCAAATAACTTAATATTAACTCTTTAAGTGTCAACATTTTGAGGGGTGGGTTAACAATTCATTTTGCAAGTATGATCTGATATTTCCTAAATTCTAAAATGATATGGTAGATGTTATCAGTGCATACAGATTTATAGAATACATACCCCTAATTGCTTGAGAATGTAAGTATGTGACATTCAGAGGTAATAATACATCCATAAACCTTGGCAGTAGTGATCCAAGTCAGTTAAAACAACCCAGAGAATGCACCACATATTTATAGGAGAGGAAAACCATCTTAGACAGAAATAATCAGGAGAGACTTTATGATCAAGGGGGAAGAAAAACTAGCTCTTCAAAATGGTCAGAGTTTTAATAGGTGAAACTGTGAAATATAATATTACAGAAGAACTGGCATTGAAGTGGTAGATGGGGGATATATGAGAATTGAGGGTGCATATAATTAAATCAGGAAACAGTGGAATAGCATGTTAAGCACTTTAGCATTGAGTAATACAAATCAAATTGCACTTGTAATGATTCAGGTCTTGTGTGTGTTGTGGATGCAGTGCTGAATAAGAATGACATGGTTTCAGGCCTGTTGGTGCTTATAGACTTTTGAAACAGAGAAGAAGACAGCAAATGTTGCACAAATACATAAACAAGATGTAAATTTCATAGGACAAGGAAGGCAAAATGAAAGTGGTTGTGAGAATGTATAAGAGCAAGTCCTGTGGAATCTTAACCTGAGAAGTCATAGAAGTGAGCTGAGTGATATGGGAAGGTGGAAAAGAAGGAATTTTTGCAAATATCAGGAATGTTAGGGATAATGGCTCTGAGGTAAAATGAAGTGTGTCTTACTGGAGGAACTCGGAGTGGTTGGAGTTCAGAGAGTGAACAGGGGACAAGCAGGAGATGGAGTGGTCGAGATAGGATTTTGGATATTAATCCTAGCAGCAATGGAGTTGATAGTCTTCAGAATTTAATTTTTAAAAATTGTATTGGCAATAAGTTGGAGGGACAAAGATAAACTTACCATCAGAAATGATGAGCTTGCCTAGGAAATGAGTGTTGCACCAATAAAGATAACCTAACACTGAACTCTTGAAAACGCCAATGTTTAAAAGGTCAGAGAGTGGAGGAAGAGCCAATTAAACAGATTCTGAAAGATTGAGGACCATGGAGGACCATAAAGTTGGTAAACAAAGTAAAATCGTCCTTTGGGTACCTTCTTCCAACACAAACACAACCATCTTAATGAAGACTTTAGATCCACAAAGCTAAAAGTCACCCTTCCATCTCCTAAATTTCTTACAATATTTCCTTTTCATTCTTAAGGATCTTATCATTTTCTACCATGAAATATAGTATTTTTTTACAAATCTGTCTTTTCCATAGACTATAAGCTTCTAATATCAAAATCTATTTCTTACTCATCTTTGAGTCAACAAAGCACCTGAGAGATTTGCACGAGTACTCAGTTTTATTGAATACAATAATGATCTAATTTGTATAACAGGATGATGAATTATACAGTTATGAACAAGAAAGATTGCTGAGGAAAGAGAGACCACATATCAGATATAGAAGTAGTGCAGTGCGCTTCTGAGAAATAAAGATTAATGGAGGAAGAAATGCATTTGAGGGACTTTCTAAGACAAATTAATAGAATTAGGTGATCTCATCCCATAATGTGGTTTAAATACTTTTATATACTGATGACTCCCTTATTTACATACTTAGCCTTTGCCTCTCTTCTGAGCTCCAGATTCATTTATTCATCTGTCAACTTGGCATCTCCACAGGGTTCTCCCATCCTCTCTTTTCACTCTTCCACCCTCATCCCACTCTTCCTTTTATCTCCTTCATATCCTTTAATAGCATCACAACCATGAGTTGCTCAGGAATACTATTTGATTCATGACTTTCTTTAATCTCATCTTCCCTCACCTGGCCCCATATAGAGCCTACAAGCAAGTCTAGCCTGACATTAAAATTATATTTTAAGTTTAACTTTTCTCATCATTTCTCACTCCAGCCACCCCCATCTTGTCATCTTTCATTTGGAATAACACAGAAGCCTCCCGAGTGAATACCTTTTCTATTGTCTTTTTGTACTCCATTTTCAAAGCGGCAGCAAGTATGTTTTACAAATGTAAGTCAGATATAGCATCCCACTGCTTCAAATCCTCCAGTGCTTGCTATTGCATATAGAATAAACCCCCCAATCCTCTCCTAGCTATTACCTACCTCCTTGTCTTCATCTAAGTCTTTTTACAACATCCTACCCTCCAGCTAGCCCTCCTCATCTGGTGTCTGTGAGAGAATTGGCTGTAGTTCCTTAAGCATGCATGTACATGACTTTTCTCCTGTGCAGCTAGAATGGTACCAAATTTGAGAGAACTGAGAAAGTTGTCATTCAAATAATTTCTTATAGGGCTTAATTCTCTTGGCAATTCTGGCTGAGAAATCCGTCTAGAAAGAAGTGTTGATGTAGAGTTATTCTTCTTGTCACTTAAACACTAACACCTGCCTCTAGGCCTTTGCATTTTGTGTTCTTTCCCTTGCCAGGATTTCAGCTTCCCTAGAACCTCAAAGAGTTTCCCATTACCAGGACTCAGCTTAAAAGTTTAAAAAGGGAGTGTCAATTCCCAAAGAGGCCTTCCAGAGCCACCCTTCCAGAACCATCCATCTCCCCAGCCTTCTCTGTCTCATTGCCCTATTACTTTCTCATTGTCTCTTACACTATGAATATATGTATTTTTGTTTCTTTAACTAGAAGAGTTTTAAAATTACAGCAGAAATCACATGTGCAGAAGTGCAGATTTCTACATTTCTCCTTAGCATGATCATGAGCCTTAATTTGCATCCATTGTAGACAAGTCTAATTCAAGGAAATACAGTCAACCATAGTTTAATGCCATCAATTATGATTTTGATATAAATGCTCAGTCTTTTCTGTTGCTGCCATTCCCTTTCATGCATTCCTTCTTTTGGGCTCACATCTTTGTTGCACCCATGGAAAGTCCTCTCACCAGTGGCTTTTGTGGAGAGGTTCTCCTGTGCTTGGTCTTTGAATTCTGCATTCACATTATCTGAAGTTTCTGATTGTCCTTATTACAGCATGTGGTCATGAGCAAAATATTAAAAAATATTCTTTGAATTCATAACTTGCCTCTCCCAGTTTGCCTCTTTTCTCTGCTCTGCCCCTGTTCTTTCTTTCTTGGGATACTCTAATGCTACATTTGTGATGAAACTCTGCCTGAAGTGTATATAGCATCATCAACCATGTGGGTGGGATGGTCTGAACAGTGTGCACAGTCTTTTGACCTCTAGTATTGGTCAGGATAGACTAGGTCGTGTTGTAGTAACAAGCAATTCCCATATATCATTGGCTTAAGTAAGTAATGGTTCACTTCTTGTTCATGTAACATATCCTTCAAGAGTCTGCTGGGCCTTTGCTCCACATATCCCTTGTCCCAAAAATATGTCACCTAGAACATGAAATACAGCATTTCCTCTCACATTTTATTGGCTCAAACAAATCAGATGACCACATCTAACTTTTAGGATAAAGCAAAAGTAATCTCATTGTAGGCCCAGGAAAAGAACAGGAAATATTTGAAGAAGAGTGCTAATTGCTAATGATTTCCATCTTACTTGACACTGTTACTCCACAATAGTGGTTCTTGAGCTATAGTGTGCATGAAAGCCACCATTAGGCCTTGGTAAGCAGATTACTGAGCCTTTCTTCAAAGTTTCTGATGCAGTGGGTCTGAGGTAAGGTGCCAAACCTGCATTTCACAGGTGGAGGATGTTGGTGGCAGGACCACCCTTGGAAAGAGCTGCTACTTTAAAGCTCAGAAATTGCACTGGTCATGAGGCTTCTCCAAGAAGCTGCAGGTTCCTGAAAGTACACTGGTAAATAAAGCATATATCTCTGCATTCCTTTAAAAGACTCTGGGGTTTCTCTTAGAGATCCTGTAATCTCCATGCTTTTCACCACAGGCTAATACTCCAGGCATAAATCCCTGGTCCCTTTTCTAAGTCTAGGCACTAGACCTTAGTCATATCCAATCTTCTTTTCAATACCTTAAAAAAAATATGTACCAACAATTGGTTTCTCTTATACTAAGTATACATGCAAAGGTTTGATTCTCTTTACTCTTGATCTTTAAAAAGGTTAGGTAGCAACTAAACACCTCTTTCAACCATTTTATGGTCATACTATGATTCTATTGTGAAAGTTAAATTAACAATGGTTAAAAAAGCTATGTTATATCTGAATGAAAAAACATAATATATTACTATACAGTAGATGTAAATCAAGTTAGGTCAAGAAGTGTTCCATGAAGAACTTGCTTTAATAAATAAAAAAGTGATGCTATTTGAAACATATTTTGTGAAATTTAAACATTAGCTCTGTAATTCAAGTGTAATGTGGAGAAAGATTTTTTTAAGGCAGTAATTTGGCTCATTCTTTGTCCAAATATTTACAAATGCCACATTATTAGAGTACACATACGTTCAGCACATTGAATATATTTAAGTTTGGGTGTAGAGGCACAAATTTCATGATGGTAGATCTACTTCACCAAAATAAGTTCCCACAAGATGATTCATCAGACCCTGAAATGCCAGGCTATTTCTGCAATATTTGGTGAAGTCAGCTGATATTTTTAAATAGATGTTATCTCCTCTCCTTTCCATCCACAGAACATACTAACCTCTACCCAGGTGGAAGGAAAGGTTTAGGGGATGAAAAGGTGCAAATTAGACTCATCGTGATTGCATTTTCTGCTCCACGAGAGCATTTTTATTTTGAGAATGGTCACTTATTCTTCACCATTAAGACACAATGTTCTTTATTTTCAGAACAGCTGTTGCTTCTCATTGTAAAAATAATATATATTCATCATAGACAGGTCAAAAAATACAAGAAAGAGAAAGAAAAGAACAGCTGCCTAAATTTTATCCATGAGCATTACTACTAATATATCTATTTTATTCTTTTATTTTTCATATGTTTATGAATGTGTTTCTTAGGTTAAAAAAAATATAATTTACATAGTTAATCTACTTTCTTGAAGACCATTATATCACAAACTTTACCCAAATCCATTAAATATTATTCTATGCAATATTAATCACTGCATTGAATTCTATTTTAATAAACCTCTAATCTTGACACAACAAAGAAAGAAAACTTCAGGCCAGTATTGCTGATGAAATAGATGCTAAAATCCTCAACAAAATATTAGCAAACCACATCCAGCAATACATTAAAAAAGATCATACACCATGACCAAGTGGGATTCATCCCAGGGATGTAAGGATGGTTCAACATTAGCAAATCAGTAAATGTAATACATCGCATAAACAAAAGCAAAGACAAAAATCACATGATCATAACAATAGATGTGGAAAAAACATTTGACAAGGTACAGCACCCATTTATGATAAATCACTCAGCAAGTGGGAATAGAGGGAGCATTCCTCAACATAATAAAGGCCATATATGAGAGACCTACAGCCAACATCATACTCAATGGGCAAAAACTAAAATCTTTTCCACTAAGATCAGGAACAAGACAAGGTTGTCCAATTTCACCACTTCTATTCAATATAGTACTGGAAGTATGAGCCACAACAATCATACAAGAAAAGGAAATAAAAGGCATCTAAATTGGAAAGGAGGAAACAAAATTGTCACTGTTTGCAGACGATATGATAGTGTACATGGAAAATCCTATAGACTCTACCCCAAAACTACTCAACTTAATAAATGAATTTGGCAAAACAGCAGAATACAAAGTCAATATCCAGAAATCAAAGGCATTTTTGTATACCAACAATGAAACAGCAGCAGAAGAAATCAAGAAAAAAATCCCATTCGATATAGCAAAAAGAAAAATAAAATACCTAAGAATAAACCTAACCAAGGAGATAAAAGACCTGTATGCAGAAAACTACACAATACCGAAGAATGAAATCAAGGAGGATGCAAACAAATGGAAACATATACCATGTTCATGGATGGGAAAAATTAATATCATCAAAATGTCCATATTATCCAAAGCAATATACAGATTCAATGCAATACCTATTAAAGTATAAATGGCATATTTCACAGACATAGAACAAACACTTCACAGGTTTATATGGAACCATAAACGACCCCTAATAGCAGCTGCAATTTTGAGAAAGAAGAACAAAGTAGGAGGGGTCAAAATACCTGACACCAAACTGTATTATAAGGCCACTGTAATGAAAACAGCCTGGTACTGGCATAAAAACAGGCACATAGACCAGTGGAACAGAACAGAGAGCCCAGAAATAAACCCAAGTCTCTACGGTCAGTTAATATTCGACAAACGGGGCAACACCATAAAATGGAGTAAAAATAGTCTCTTCAACAAATGGTGTTGGGAGAACTGGACAGCTATGTGCAAAAAAATGAAACTCAAGCACCAACTTACGCCATACACAAAAATAAATTCAAGATGGATAAAACACTTAAATATAAGCCGTGACACCATTAAAATCCTAGAGGAGAACATAGGCAGGAAAATCTCAGATATCTCATGTAGCAACATTCTTACTGATATGTCCCCCAGAGCAAGGGATATAAAGAAAAGAATAAACAAATGGGATCTCAACAAAATAAAAAGCTTCTGCACAGCTAAAGAAACAGCATTAAAATAAAAAGAGAACCAACTATATGGGAAAACATATTTGCCAATGATACCTCAGAGAAGGGTTTAATCTCCAAAATATACAAAGAACTTACACGACTCCACTCCAAGAAGATAAGCAACCCAATTAAAAAATGGGCAAAGGACTTGGACAGGCATTTCTCCAAGGAGGACACACAGAGGATTCAGAGACACATGAAAAGATGCTCAATATCGCTAGCCATCAGAGAAATGCAAATTAAAACCACAATGAGATACCACTATACATTGGTAAAGAATGGCCATCATAAACAAAGCAACAAACAACAAGTGTTGGAGAGGTTGTGGAGCAAAGGGGACCCTAGTTCACTGCTGGTGGGATTGCAGACTGGTACAACCACTATGGAAAACAGTATGGAATATTCTAAGAAAACTAAAAATGGAACTGCCTTTTGACCCAGCAATTGCACTGCTAAGATTATATTCCAAGAACCCTGTAACACCATTCCAAAAGAACCTCTGCACCCCAATGTTCATAGCAGCACAATTTACAATAGCCAAGTGTTGGAAGCAACCTAGATGCCCATCAGTAAATGAATGGATCAAAAAACTATGGTACATATACACAATGGAATTCTATGCAGCAGAAAGAAAGAAGGAACTCCTACCCTATGCAACAGCGTGGATGGAACTGGAAAGCATTATGCTAAGTGAAATAAGCCAAGTGGTGAAAGACAAATACCATATGATCTTTAACAGAAACCTAAGGAACAAAACAAACAAGCCATCAGAATATAACCAAAGACATTGAAATAGAAAACAGGATGACAGTAACCAGAGGGGAGAGAGGAGGGAATTTCAGGGGAAAAAGGGAAAGGATTATAGGAACAAGTATAAAGGAAACATGGACAAAAACCAAGGGGGGTGGAAATGGGAGGGAGGTGGGGAGCACTGGGGGCGTGGACTGGGATGGGAGTAAAAGACAGAAAACCGTACTTGAATAATAATTAAAATAAAATTAAAACAAAAACAAAAAACATCTAATCTTAACAAAAGAAACAATGAACCACCGTTTTCTTATTTAAGTCATTTATTGGGAAATCACTTTCTGGATAATTTATGATGTAAAGAACAGGAAATTTAATAAATTAATGGTCATGTGGGAATTTTTAAGTACTTTATCTATTGCTAGTCTCTGATATCCACCAAATTATTTTATAGTAGTGACTTCCTATGCACAGATGTAGCTGTAAAAAGTAGCTGGAATAATGGAATTTGGAACCTAGCTCCTAAGATTTAGAAAAGTTTGAGGTAAGTCAAAGTGTCATATGACTTTCTCAATATTTGCATCCTTAATATCTTTGCAGTGCTATGGGATAAAAGGAATCTCATAAAGCACCTAGTTCATCTAGTTCACCCTAATTTGTTCAGTTTATTCCATATATACATTTATTTGAACCATTGATGTACACTAATCTTCACAGATTTTGTCACTGATTTTTAAAATATCTTTAAAGAAGATTCTACAGTTGCCTTTCCTGGTACCTTTGTTTAATAATTTCTACTCTCCACGATGAGTTCATTGTATCTCCCATATAACTTACACCCTTCCTGCTGTATTTCAGCTACACTTCCCCTCTCATTTCATTGTAGAGGAAGAACAGCTGGCCACTAATTCTCTCTTTCAAAAATGCTTCCCAATGTCTTGATGAGGGTAACTTGCAGGGTTGAGTAGACATCCAGTTGGGTTTCTGTGCATTCCAGCTGAGGTGACTGTCAGCGTGTCCGACATATGATATCTCAGGTGTTAGTATCATTTCCATTTAATATTTATTTTCCCCCACTAGGTGTATGGTCCTCAAACAAAGTGTTTACTGTGAAAGTGATCTTTAGATTTAGTGATACCAGTGTCACTTAACGTGCTACTTAAGTCTTAATTGTAGTGTATTCGACACCACTGAAAGTGATAAAATGAAAAACCATTCAGAACTGACTACTTCCCTGTCTGTGTTTACTTAGTCTGGGAGGACTAATTGTTGTGTTGACAACCCATGGCTTCCACTTTGTTGGCTAATTCTGTGGTCATTTGAAAAATTAATTATAGTTGCCATGATGCCATTATTTCTTTCCATGTTTTAGACAAAATGTTACCTTAACTCTATCTTTTTGGGATGGCGTAAGCTTACTGGAAATAATTGTGTTTTGGCTTATTTGCTTGTAAAGTTTTATACTTCTTGGAGAGCAGTCCTCTGTCAAGGACACATGCAAGGGTATCCCCAAAACTCTCACTGTACCATTAGCTATGACACTGAAGCAAATAGAGCATAATTCACATGTCTGTTCTTGGCACCTCACTACAGTTCTTCATTTCTACTATCTCATTACTGAATTTAGAATGACTTTTAGGATTTTAGAAAAACTACTTCTTCTTAATTTGCAAAGTGAGTTTTTCTTCTATCATTTTGCCTCTCTCCTTTCATTTAAGGTATAATTAATTATTAGCTATTAATTACTAACCAACATTATAGAATCTATGTGCCAGATAGAGTTATAAGTCCTTACAGAGAATATCTCAGTCAGTGTAACTATCCCTCCCTAAAAATATCTCTGAGGTTTAACCTGTTTTTATTCCCTCATTACAGATAAGGACATTCTTTAATTAGAATAAATAACTCATCCAAGATTACAAAACCACGTTGTCCATATTGTATTTATTAACTTAAAATGAGGATATATTTGAAAGAAAAAGAAAACCTTCAAGGGAATTTAGAAGAATCAAGGCTTAGACAAAATGATGGGGAGAATGATCAAGGCAGAGAATAAGATAGAATTTCTCTGTCTCCCTAAGCTGTGTAGAATGGCTGATGAGAAGGGGATGAGGTGAGAGCAGAATGGTCTACAGTCTACTTCCCCTGGAGTTCTGGGAAGGTGGTAAACCCGAAGGCAGATTAGAACAAAGGAATGGCCTCAGAGATCCCAGGGTTCTCACATGAGCTAAAATCTGCAGGAAGATTCTCAGGAAACTCAGAAGTACAGGAGTGAACTGCAAGAGTTGAGTCATTTCATAGACAGAGGTGGATTAACAACCCTTAATCAGACAGGCCTAGGCACATCTTGGCAGATACTTGTAGAGACAGATGAGATACACCAAATCCCTTCCGTGGGTTTCCCACTACAGAGCTCCCCAGGACTTAGACCCAGTCCTCAGGAAACATAAATCTATTGAGGTTAATATTCTACTGTCCTGTTGGAGTAGTGCCTCAAAATAAGAAATTAGGTGAGTCATTGAGATGTAGAGAAGGTTCATTTCTTGTACACCTGATATTACAAATGTTGGGTCGCTGACATGAATGCATCCAATGCATTCATTTATAACGTTCCTACTGCTGTAGAATCATTGCTTATAAACAAACTTTCTTTGCTTTCTTCTGTAGGGGAGAAAAATTTTCTCTAGGTCCCCTTAGGGCTCTGGGCTTGGTCTGAAATTAGATGACAAAGACAGATTAATAGGAGCAAAACACACAAATTTATTTAATATGTATTTTATGTATCATGGAAGACTCATAAGGATATAAAAACCCCAAGAAGTGGTTAAACATGAATTTTTTCAATGGTAGGTTTTAGGAAGTATGTATAGCTGTAGTGAGATATGATATGCTAAGGAGTATTAGGGAAGTGTACTAGACTAGGGGAATCTTAACAAGTCCTGCTCATTTGGATCCTTCTCAGCATCTCTCCACCTTGAAGAAAGGCTGCTTGCTCCTTTCTTCTGGGTACAGGGAGGGCACCTTTCACACAAGGGTCTTATGACTTCTCTTCAGAGAAGGTGGGGTTAAGGTCAGTTTTTCAAACTCCTTCAGCTTAAAATATTCAATATGCCAAGGGGCTATATTTTCAGGGGTAGCATGTTCTGAACCATTGCACTTTTCTCCCATATTAATTGCATAATAATTTTCTGATAGCTTAACTGATTTTTGAAACTATATATGCTGATTATGTAACTGATTGTTGGCCAGTAATATTAAGTGTAGGACCAGTTCAGACAATCTGAGTGACTATTCAGGTGTGGAAGCCAACTTGAAAAATCATATCACAGCCCAAAGAGTTAATATGTATGATTTAAATAAAGCTCTAAAGACAAATTTATATTGTCAGAGGTTGAGATAGCAGTTGTCTTTGGGGTGGGAATGTGTGAGTAGAAAGGAGAATGAGAGGGTATCTGGAACACTGGTTGTTATGGGTTGAATTGTGAACCTCCAACAGATATGTTAAAAAGCTAACCCCCAGTACCTGTGAATGTGACCTATTTAAAAACAGGGTGTTACTATCTATAAGTGGAACCTATACAACAAAACAAACAATTGAGCAAAATAGAACCAGAGACATGGAAATAAAGAATAAATTGACAGTAACCAGAGGTGGATAGAAGGGGAAAGTAAGGGAGAGATAATCAAGGAACATGTATGAAAGACCCAAGGACAAAGACAATGTGGGGGGAAGTGGGGAAGGATTGAAGGTAGAAGATAGGGGTGGGCATGACAGGGGAGAGTAATGGGGGGGAATGGGGACAATTGTAATTGAACAACAACAAAAAAAAATAAAATAAAAATAGGGTGTTACCAGATGTTATCAGGTTAAGGTATATCATTAGAATGGACCCTTAATCCCACATGGCTGCTATTTTTATAAGAAGAAGGGAGGACACACAGGGAAGAAGGGTATGTGAGGATGAAGACAGAGGTTAGAATGATACACCTACAAGCCAAGCAACACCACGCATTGCTGGCTGTCCCCAGAATCTAGGAGAGAGGAATGAAAAAGACTTTCCTCCAGAGCCTCTAGAAAGAACCAACCCTGCTGACAACCTGATTTTGGACTTTTGGCTTCCAGAATAGCTTTCTGTTGTTGTGAGCCACCCAGTTTGTGAGACTTAGTTCTGGCAGCCCTCGGAAACTGATAGGATGGCTATGTCTTGTTCTTAGACTGAGTGCTGATTTCTCAGGAAGTTTCTGTTTGTGAAAATTCTGAGAGCTGTGCTTTAATGAGTTTGGCACTTTTGTATACAATACCTCAACTAAAATGTAAAAATAAATATCACAAAGTCAAGGAAAAAGTCCTATTTTGTGCTCAGTTGACAGAAATAATTTGACTTCTCTGTGACCGTTACCTTTATATGTTTTGAAAGAAACCATATGGGAAAATATATAAGAAAATGATCAAAATAGAAGCATGCAGAAAAAGTGAGTGCAATGGAGAGGGCTCACATCACAGTAGGAGCAAAACCTCTTTTTAGAGGGTAAATTAAAAAAAATAATAGTTTGCAAATTTAAAGAAGATTTCACTTTTCTCTTCAAGAACTTCTCCGTTCATGTGACTATCACTTTAAAGTCCATTGTAATTAGAAATAGTTCTTTGTCTAATCCTTTGTTAATGAGGCTCTATGCTCTTCTACTAGCTGCTGGTTTTGTTTCCTAATAGATGTCCCTTGTTTGTTATGGAAGCTTTAGCAGATAAGAGAAGAGAGTGCAAGGAAAGGCAAAGAAGTCAGAACCACAGGGAGCCTCTCTAGGCACTGGAAAACTTGGTAACTTTCCTTAGACTTGTCATTGGTATTAACTTCTAGCCCATTAAACTCACTTACAGGATAGCTTCAGTCAATGAAGCAGGATATGGCCTTTTCTTGGCCTCTCCATTTCCAATTCCAGCAAAATGAATGAAACACAAAAAGTTCACAGGGGAAAAGGCTGGGGAGGCTCCGTTGGGATTGGTGTTGGAAAGAGCTTTTAACTTGTCTTAACATCACTGTCCTTTCCTATTTCAACTTTTATCTGCCCATTAACTCCTTAAAGTTTGCTCATCCACCCATCAAAGGAAAAAAAGACCAAATGAAGTGTGAAAAGATCTTCTAGGTGTTGCTAGGTCTAGAATGTCATCTTCTAAATTTGTCTAAACATGATTGGCTCACATCAAGACATATGGGCTCCTTTTTATGAACAGTTAACAGTCATTTGCAATTTTTCAAAGCACTTATCTTTGAAATTCCTTTAGAAGTGTTTCAAACAATTTCTGTTTCTGACCAAAGGAAGAGGTAATGATCCCAAAATGTTGCATGATTATGTCTTTACAAGAGATGAAGCCTGTTTAAGATGAGTTTTCAGTGATTGTGCAGAATAAAGATGTAATAGATCATGAAATATTGCCCACCTGATCTTATACACATTTTCTTTGGAATAAGTCATGGTAATTGCTCTGTTTATGATGTCAGAACAAAATATTTAATAAAGGATCTC
>PVKM010027082.1:0-18997 GCA_004027735.1 Carollia perspicillata | reverse complement strand
TGATTGACATTTCTCTCTTTCCCTTCCTCTCTCTCAATAATCAATAAAATATATCCTTGGGTGAGGATTAAAAATAATAATAAAAAAATAAAATATCCCATCCAATAGATCCAAAGAAGGATCCCTGGCCAGTGAACTCTGTAAACTCTGAAACTTAGTTTGGGATTGGTGGGACATCTTTTCCTAGATTATTCAACTTGAAAAGATGTATAGGAACCCCTGACTCCATGCTTTCATTTAAGGGTAAGAAACTGTGACCTAAGGGTCACAGTGACCTCAGTGTTTCAGAGTTCTTTGGTTATGAAATCAGTTTAAACTGTCTAAATCATAATACAATTTTTCCATGTAAAACAGGACTCCACCATCTCTTTACAGAGATGTGAAATACTGAACTCAAGAGTCTTAAATCACCTTTTTATTCCCTGTGTTTAACACAATACTGTGGCAGACAGGAAGTAAGGACTCAAAATTTACATCCTCCATGAGGTCAAAGAGAGGGCATTTTAATCTCTAGATTAATTTCATTTCACATTTATCTGAAAATACTTTTTAAAATCCCAAGAAATCGCAAGATATATTAGTTATCATACCAACTTTTTACATGTGGCTAAATTCTTCATGGCTTACATAATTCAAATTACGATGGAACTGAAGGCAGTATTCTACGCCACAGTGAGTCCTTCATATCCTGGATTGCAAGGAGAATACATTATCATCAAATCTTAGTTCTCAACAGCAAGGTTACATTTTGTTTCACCGTGGTGGAACATATCCCTTTGAGATTTTTGGGACTCAAAAGAAAACCAGCTCTCCATGAAAACCTATATTAGTTTACTCTCAGAAAGCTGCACATGTGCAACTTGAAACACAGAAGCCCGTGAAGGAGTCGTGAGACCATTCATCAGCCTTTCCTGACATTTAATATGCCTTTATTCCACGAGGGTAATTTTAGTGAGGAGTCTCTGGAAGATGGAATAATTATCCTGACATTAGGGATTTTTTTAAAGGAGTCAACAATTTTTCTTCATATGCTAGAAGAAATTCTTTATTCAGGACATTAATTGTTTTGCTCTATTTTATCACAGAGAGGTTGTGTGCAATTGGTGTATTTGGACATAGATCCAGCCCCAAAACAAGGCTAAAATTGCCTGCTTAATTATATGGAGTTCAAGGGAAATCCACATAGTTTGCCAACAAGTAGAAAAAAATACTATATGATTTCACCTATAAGTGGGATCTAAAAAATAAAATAAGTAAAAAACATAACAGAAACAAACTCATAGACACAATGACAAGTTGATGGTTGCCAGATGGGAAGAGTTAGGGAGAGCTGGGTGAAAACGGTAGAGAGATTAAGAAGTAAAAATTACCAGTTACAAAAATAGTCATGAAGATATAAAGTACAGCACAGAGAATATAGTCAATAATATTGTGAGAACTATGTATGATGTCAGACCTATCGGAATAATCACTGTGTAAGTTACATAAATATGTAATCATCATGTAGTACACCTGAAACTAATTTAATATTGTATATCAATGGTATTTTTAAAATAAAAACATTTAAAGAATCAAATCCCCATTAAAAGTTTTTATGAGCTATGACTCTTTTGCCAGAAATTAGTTGATAGAAAAACTAATTTTATTAAAAGTTATTGTACTACCACCCCAGCTGGTGTTGCTAAGTTGATTTGGTGGCATCCCACAAAGTGAAAAGTTGCTGATTCATTCTCAATCAGGACACACGTCTGAGTTGCGGGTTCAATCCCTAGTCAGGGTGTATGTGGGAGGCAACCAAACCATGTTTCTCTCTCACATAGATGTTTCTCTCCCTCTCTTTCTCCCTCCCCCTCGCTCTAAAAATAAATAAATAAAAGCTTTAAGAAATGTTATTGTACTACCAATGTTCAGAAACAGACTTTTATTTTAACAAGCATAAAAGGCTTATAGTGTGTGTGTGTGTGTGTGTGTGTGAGAGAGAGAGAGAGAGAGAGAGAGAGAGAGAGAGAGAGAGAGAGAGGGAGAGAGAAAACACATGTAGTATGTGTAGAATTTCACTTGTAAGAAGTCTAACAAAGGGACCAACAATCTTTCTGGAAGTCTGCATTATAGTTTAGGTAAGGGTTGGCCTAGATGAGCATTTCTTAATCTTATTTTATGTTTTTAAAGATTTTACTTATTTATTTTTAGAGAGTGGGGAAAGGAGGGAGAAAGAGAGAGAGAGAAATATCAATGTGTGGTTGCCTCTAGTGCTCCCCCTGCTGGGGACCTGGCCTGCAATCCAGGCATGTGCCCTGACTGGGAATCAAACCAGCAACACTCTGCTTTGCAGTCCAGCACTCAATCCACTGAGCCACACCAGCCAAGGCTTAACCTTATTTTAGGTAATAAATCTTTGGAGAACCTAATTACAATTATGGCTATTTTCTGCAGAAAAAATAAAAGAATGGAAATACAGTCACACCGAATTTTTCCTACAAATTCAGGTGACTCACTAACCACAATACATGGATGATATGATTGGGATTCCTTAGAATAAACTCTGGGTATGTTAATTTCCAAATCCCTAAGGCCACATACATTGTAGGCACTCAAATATTATGGCTAAAATAAAAATTATCTTTATAAAAAATTGATGAGAAGTCACAACTGTATGAATAGAAATTAAATCCATTTTTAAACTGCTCTCATTCACAGCGTATTTACAACATAATGATAACTTTAGAACTCTTCCGATTATAAGATTTTATCTTATAAATAAGTGAATCAGAGATTTATGCTGCCAAAAAAAGATCAAATATTGACTATGGTCTTTTAAATGTGCAGTGAAGGAGAAAAGTTATTAATGTAATGGTAATTATAACCAAAAATAATTTATAGAGCTAGTTGCATGAGAAAAATCTGCATATAATAAGAGCTAGAGTATAAAAAATTACAAAAAAACCCCTGCGAACGTGGAAAATGGGCCTACAGGTGTGAGGGTACACAATTCTGACAGAGTCCTGGTAGATAAATCTAGATTTAAGTTTACCTTTCAAATGTGGGAGGAGATAGCTATAGATTATCTGGCATTAAAAGAGTATTGATGTGGTTATCAGGAGGCCGTTCTTTGGCTGTACAAGGAGAGCTCAGGTAAGTCACCTAAGAGCACCCGGCCTGGAATCTATCCTACTTGCAAATTGAGGAAGCTCATTAACTGAGCTTGAAAGTTTTGGCAATATTAAGAAAAATGACTTTGATCTCAACTTACCAAATTTCAAAGACTCAAACTATATTTCACCAATTCCAAATTCTTCTTCCCCCAATTTTTTTGACTTTGATTTTGAGGGCATAACATTTTTGAAAAAAAGTGTAAAACCAGTGAAACACAAGTCTAAATGGGAATGATATTCACTAAAATGAAAACTATAGATTGTTTTTAATATAAAAAATAAAGTAAAAAAATAAAATTTGCAAATGAATGAAGTAAGCTTGCAAGGGTGTAAGTTTTGTAAAAATGTAGCATTTAAAAGTTGACAGGCATATATTTGTCCAAGAATAAATATCAAAGACATATTTAGAACGATGATTTCTCTGCTAAGAACCATGCACATAGTCTCTTTTAGTTATATAACCAACCCCCTCTTCAGAAGCTATGAGGTCAGGAGGCATTTTGGAGAGGCTGGTAGGTAGTTGGGCTCTCAGGACCCCCTAGGAAGCCTTGTGAACCCATCACTGGGTGGTTAATGAGGACCGAGTTTCAGATCTCTTAAAGCACTAAGTTATTCTAGAGTCTGTCCCAAGGTAGCCCTCGGGGCATTGAATTTTTTACCCCGTTGGTGTGGAAGAGAACATTCTTCAAAAGCTGAGGAAGTAAATAAACCCCAGGGTAAACCTTCCTGGATTTTGGAATTATTGTGAGCGAAAGATTAAAGGAAGTAAAATCAAATTTCCTGCCAACACCAACAGGGAGAAGTGTTCAAGTGGGCAAAGTGGCTATAATAGCTGGGGATCAGAAGGCAGCAACTTCGAAGGAGAAGAAAGACGATAAGGTAAAGGGCTTGTTGTCTTGTTGCCTGGCTATGGGAAGTATTATATCTGCCCTTTTTTGGGTATTATTTAATTTGAAATGGTATAACCATTGAAAATTTTATGAATTTTCCTCATGCACTACTGAATAGAAAAGATTACTAATTTGCTGAATTAATGTTTTGAGTACACAGTACTTAAAACTGCCATATATAGAAAGAAAAAAAAAAGCCAAACCCAATACACTATGGTAAGTGATAAGTGATAATGTGTACCTCAGTGTGCGCAAAATGCAAAGCAGCCCTCGGTGTGGCTTGGGAGGGAGATGGTGATGGGGCAGCAGTGTCGGAGAGGATATAAAGCACAGAGATCGACACATGAAGCTACGAAGTAGAGCATAGGGAAATGGATCGAGTGGACAGTATGTGGATTAAAGGAAGTGCGTTGTTTGTGGAAAAGAAAGGAGGTTTGAATGAAATTCTAGATGACTGGCAAAAGATTGCTCACAGAGGTATAGCACCAGACCATAACGGCCATGGTTACAAAGACAGGGTGGTGAAACCTTCTCTTGAAATTATAAATGGTAGCTAAAACATGATTGTAAAAATAAAGTATAGCTTAAGAAGTTAAAAGGAGATACAAAATAATGAAAATATGCATGAAGAGTAAAGATATAGCAGGCACAGATGGTCAACTGCTGTTTAATAAATGCTTCCTAGAAAAATGAGATTACCATCTTGCTTTTACCTGCTAACCTAGGTCCTTAAAAAGAGCAGAAAAATGAGAAGGATTGTATTTTCTGTCCATGTATTAAATTATCACAGGTTCATTTTTTATTAGTGTACAGCATAAAACCATAATATATAGGATCTCAACTAAATAATATCCTCATTTTTTTCAGTACTTAACTCCCGAAAATAGGACATATTGAAAATGGCAACAAGCACCAATTAATTTTGTAAAGAGTACATTTTAAGGAATATTTTATAGTTGATACAATCCTTTCTCCTGTATCTTATGAGTCTTCATCTATTGTACTCTCAGTTACAAAATAAAGATACGAAGGAAATATAGGTATCTGATCATCAGAGAATATGCCATTCAGGATATGATGCTCTAGTTAACAAGGCCATGAATGTGATTGATAATTTTTAATGTAATTGCAACAGTGAAGATTAAATCAGTAACTTTATATTAACGACAGCTTTAAAATTTAATAATGAATGCCCTCTCTTTATGCATCTTGGTTAATCAAGAGGCAGGAAGATTGATTTCTCTTAGGAAAATATGTTATTGTTCATTTTATTGACTAGTAAATATTTATATTCAAAACTTCATGCATCAAATTTAATTACTAAGCAGACAATTCCATATAAAAAGGGTAAAATTGCATGAAATATGAGGATTTGAGCTGAAGTTTTAACATTATCGTTTTCCAAAGGATGCAGAGGGCATAGCACCCAGAGGTAGGTACGTTTCCCAGAGTGGTGGTAAGACTCTTCTGAAACTATATTCTGATCAAAATGAAAAAGAAAATATAAAAAAGAAAAAATGAGGCAGGAGCGGGGAATAACGCATTTCCATTATGTTACTGTCGTCTGCCCTTTTGATTTCAGCCTTCAAAGTCGCCCACATTTTGCCTCACATCTGTGTGGCTTTGTTTCTCTCTGCTCCACAAACCAAAGGTAAAATTAGACTCGTGGGCTGACATTTACCACCAGCCATTCCTTTATTTAAAGATGATAATGGATTTTCCTTATGGTGGAAGCTGTAAGACATGAGTGCCCTCACTCATGTCACTGTTCAAGTGTGAGAAGTGGCAATCACAGGGGAGCAGGGGAAAGCAGCTCCTGGGACAACAGGGGACAGGCAGAGCTGCATCACGGTTTGTTAGCTTTGGAATGTTCTGTGGTTATAATAAAGTTAATCTGTTTCTGACTTTAACGTGTATCTTTGTGACCAAAATATTGTAATAAGACCCATTCTACAAGCTATGAGCAAAAGCAATTGTTAAAACTACAAAGCAAAGGCCTCAGTAAATTTTGCTACTAAATTTCTATAAATCTCTGTCCAAAAAAGCAAGGAAGAGTTGAGGAATCCTATGGATAAAACATGAAAACAACAGAGAACTGCTGTTCAAACATATCTTCCTTAGCCCTTTGCCAGAACACTTGAAAGTACACCATTTCTAAGTGCTAATTCCTTATTATCTTTTAATTGCTATTTTATGTTAGACAGTATGCTTGAAGCTTGAAATACACTGTCTAATTCAATAATGAAGAGTAGCCATTGTTAAAGCTTTTTAGAGAGGAGGAAACAGGAATACATGGGCACAATGACTACTAAGATTTATTTCCAAATCTCAAGCTCTTTCTGTTAAGACCATTGACCTCGTACCTCCTCTTCACTTAGCTTAAATAAGAAATTATTTTTTGCAAGGCAAACCATCTGGGTGGATAAAAATACTATGCCTATCAGCCACTCATTCACTTATGCCTTAGTGTGATTTAGAAAGAGATGTAAAAGGCCGTAGCAGGCACATGGACACAATGAACAGTTAGTGGACAGGGACATTGAACATGGAAAATAGGTATAAGATGGAAAGAAAAGGACTTTTTCAAAAGCTAAGCTGGATAGCTCAGTTGGTTAGAGCGTTGCCCCTATATGTCAAGGTTGCAGGTTTGATCCCTAGTCAGAGCACATACAGAATCAACCAAAGAATGCATAAACAAGTGGAACAATGAATCTCTCTCATCAATAATTTTTTTAAGATGGACAACTGTAACTGAATAATAAAAATAAATAAAAATAAATTAATCATTTGCTGTTAGCCAGTTCTGCTTAACTAGATTTGGAATCTGTTCTGAAAGTTGGCAAATGAAGTCTCATTTCCCTTCTGTTGCAATACTAGGTATATATTTGTGCCCTAAAGTAGCAGAAAAGGAATTCAGGGTTAAATGTAAAACCGTGAAGGATGGATACAGTTGACAATAGAATTAATCAAAAAATTGCTCTTGTGTTCCTCATTGAAATGCAAAGATCAGCTTAGACCAGGACCACATTAGAAGTAATACTTTTTACAAAAATTAAAAAAAGAGAGATGATAAAAAGGAACTGCTTTAGATTTTGCAAAGATCAAATAGCACTGATTGCTTAATAAAATCAGGTAATAATCATGACATGTAGAACACTGGAAAAAATCTAGAAATTAATGGAGTAGTATGCTAATATGGTACAAACCACTTAATTCATTTTCTTAAAAGGGTTTTCCCAACTTGTCATTCTTAAATGGTTTACCTTTCTTTCAAGTGACATGGAAAGTAGGGAAGGCAAAATCTTTTAAAAAGGAACTGGAACAGAATTTCAACCAGGGAAGCACCAAACAGGTCTTGGCTCAAAACTGTGGCCAACATAGCAAGACAGCTTGTAGCAGCTGGCAGTGAAAATGCCTGTCAATAGCTAAGCTTTTCAGCTAACATTGCATCCAAACTTTTATCCACATAATGGCAAAATAACAGTCCATTTAGTCAAAATTATTGAGAATAGAGAAGTAAAATGCTGTAGTTAAATACATTCCATGGTATCATGTGAACAGAACTGACTTGACTTCATATATTTCCTCCAGTTCCTAGCTGTTACATAAACCCAAATTAATGAAATCAGAAATAGTAATAGTTCTATCAAAAAGTTGGCTACACCTATAATTCCTGATAGTGTTTTCTAGTAGTTAATTAAGGGAAAAGATGAATCTGTTTTCTCTTTCCGTCTCTTCATCCTTCCTTCTTTGCTTGCTTTAAATCTAGTTAAGAGGGAAAAATATCACTATTTCTTGTGTGTGCATGGATGGGCCAAACGTGTATGCATGTGTGTGTTTCCTTCAGGGCTAAGCTGAAAGGCTTCCTCGTTGCTTAGTTACAGGTGCTAGTTTTATTACATAGGGTTATTACACACATAGTAAGTACTCAGATTGAAAACAGCTTCTGTGCTGGTGAATATATCCTTGGAATAATCTGTAACAGTGTGTCTCTAACTCAGAGATACAAGAATATATACAAACTCCACTCTTAGGTTCACTGAAGCATTATTTATAGTAGCCTATATGTAAAAACAACTTAAATGTCCACTGACAGATAAATTAATGAAGAAAATATGATCTACATATACAATTTTTATGTGGAATATTACTTAGCTTTAAAAATAAGGAAATCCCACTATATGCAACAACATGGCTGCACCTCGAGAACAGTATGCTGAGTGAAATAAGCCAGTCACAGAAAGACAAGCACTGCATGATTCTACTTGTATGAGGTCCCACAGTAAAATTCAGAGAAGCAAGAGTACAATGATCACTGCCAGGGACTGGAGGGAGGGAAAAATGGTGAGTTGCTATTCCACAGGCATAACGTTTCAGCAACACAGGATCAAGTTCTAAAGACATGCTGTACAATCCTCTGCCTTTAGATGACACTACCTTATTGTGCACTTAAAATTTCATTAAGAGAGATCTCATGCTGTGTTCTTACCACACTGGAAAAAAATAGGGAGCCAGCTGAATAATTCTGTGAGCTGTCATTAGTCTATGATCTCAAATCAAATTTAAGATAAACCATTTAAGCCCTGGCTGGTGTAGCTCAGTGGATTGAGTGCAGGCCTGCAAACCAAAGGATCGAGGTTTGATTCCCAGTCAGGGCACATGCCTGGGTTGCAGGCCGGTTCCCAGCAGGGGACGCATGAGAGGCAACCATACATTGATATTTCTCTCCCTCTTTCCTTCCTTTCCCCTCTAAAGATAAATAAATAAAATCTTTAAAAATAAAAGACAAACCATTTAAGTAATTACTTTTTATTAGTGTGACCAGAAACATAAATGTAAAAAAAGTCAAATATACCCTTTGAACCATATAAAGGGTTTATTTGAATAATTCAAAATGTACTTAAATTTAATTTTTACAAAAATTATCATTGTAATTAAAACAGTCATAATCAAATGAATGCATAGTTCTTTTACACAACTTAAGGGCTGTCTGGACTACATCTATTTTTCCCTGGGATCATCAGACCACAGATGGGTAAACTTTCATATAGAAGATTAGCATATTTATTACTTTCTCAACAACAATGCTGTTAGAATTTTCTGAATGACAAAAAATAAGTTAAATTAAATTTAAAAAGCCCAGCACCCTATTAAAAGCTTAAAATGGATTTAAAAAACATAATCTTGCAATCTTGTGTATCTAAACTTCTTGAGTATTTAAACTGTGAATTGTCACCAATTTAAAACATAATTAAATTTACACCTTGAATTTTATTCAATCTAGCAAAATGAAAGGTTTCATAAATCATCATCTTTACTGTTCATGACCCATGGTAACCTGCCCTTATTTGTTACTTTAATGGATGTCTTTTGAATGTTTGTGGCTGAATGCTAAGATCAGAAAATACATATTTTTAGTTGTACTCACTTTACCATTATTGAAACATCATTATCCATATTAGCTTGGCGATTACTCTGATCTCATGTTCCGTTCAATCAATTTGCATTTCTCCTTGGTGAAACTCCAATTACCATTGATTTTTCTGATGGATTTTTACTGATGTTCTATACATTATGTTCTACTGTTTTACCTATTGTTCTTGAGTTGCTGTATGTGATGCTACACAGAAAAAATAACAAGAGGATGTTGACCCAGGGACTTCAAAACCAAGTGGTGCAGCAGTAGAAAAGAAGACAGTAAAGGAAGAGGAGGTTTTCTTTTCAAACTATGAATGGCTTAAGATATGGTCGGTGATTTCAGGCTGGCAAAATGCCATATTGAGAATGTATTTATGGTGTGTGTATATTTGTATTTGTGGGTACATGTGTATACATCAGAAATAATTCTGGGTTCCCATTCAGGATTTCCTTTTGTTCTCCACAGCCCCAGTCAGGTGCAACCAATGCACACTGAAAGGTTCATGTGACTGATGGACATGCGCTGTTTGACAGTTGCATGTCGTAAGTTTGACACGTGCATACCAACCCATGATGCCGTCCATCACCACAGTCTAGTCAATAGACATGCATGCATATCTCCTTCAAAAGTTTCCTGTGTCCCCCTTTTTAGAGGTATGAACGCTTAAGATGAGAATCTTCCCTTTTAACTAATTTTTAACTGCATGACACTGTACTGTTAACAAAATTTTACATGCATAACACTGTATTGTATTGTATATAGGCACTACATCAAGATTTCCTATTTTTTAACCATTTAAATCATGATTAACCTGGATCACATCCAGGTTGAGTCACATCCAGAGTGACTCAACGGTGATTTTAAAGTTTCCCTAAGAATTCCCTAAAAAATTTACATACAATTTACCTCAGTGAATACCATTTTTAAAACAAAAACTAAACAACTTATGGTCACTGAGACTAAATTGCTAAACACCAAAGAAGTCAAACCTGATGAACTATATTCTACTTGTTATGGGTTTGAGTGGGTTAACACTTGCTTGAGAAGAAGAGAGAGATACAGGAGACCAAATCTACATCTTTTCTACTTGTAGTATTATAAGCCACCTAGAAAAAATGTAAAGTTCCTCCTTGTATCGGATATTAACAAATATAGAAAATTATGTTACCATGAATGGAATTTCAACTGTATCCCTAAAATCAGAGAACTGAGGGCAGCCAGAATAAATGCTGTTTTGGGAATCCTGGAAAGTTCATTCCAGTCCTGGATTTGCCCATCATGCTGGGAAAATCATATTACACATCTGTGGCTCATGCTGCAAAAAAGTGGAATTTTGTCATGGACAGACTTATTTCCTCCTTAGTGTGTGGCAATTTCAAATTCAACCCTAGTCCACTCAGTTCTCGTGATTTGCAACTCTCCTCTCATGCGATGCACAAGTGACAGGGCATGTCTTAGCTTACCCATCTCAGATTTGTGGTTCTGAATAATATATTACACTGTGTACATGTACACATACGAAATAAAGGAAAAGAGAATGAGGAAAATAATGTGACATGGCCGTCCCATACAGACAGAATCACTTTCTTAATAGTTTTCAGAGGTCATCATCTTTACCATAGATATCTATGTGACAATCATTATTTCTCTCAAAGAGTAACATTTGGGACACTAGCAACTCTACCTCCAATTTCATTATTAATCAGTGAAAATACTACATTTTATATTGTAAGCAGTTGAAAAAAATGATGGGTAGGTCTAATCTTAAACAAAGCCATGCCCCCAAATCTACTCCTATATCAATGTTTTGGAACTCAAAGTGCTTTTTCTCATTGAAGATATACATACATATAAACATACACATCATATGTGTGTGTGTATTTTCACACACAAAAGTAGGTTTATAGTCGTGAGTATGCAAAACACAGTGTTTATTCTTGAATTATCAATTATTATATTATTTTTCATATGAACAACTGTAGACCTCCTTTTGCCCCTACTTCTGTATATCTCCAATATACATATAGGTCTATACAAAAAATTATGTATTATAATATGTGTGTTTACACATGTGAAAATATTTAGTTAATGAATATTTCATAATATTCTTTAAGTATAAAAAGTTCTGGTTTTATTATAAAAATTAATATCAGTTGAAATATTTCACCTTTTTGTTCCACTTCAGTATTGAGCATTTTGCTCTGAATCAAATTTAAATATCCAGTTACTGACTGGGCATCTGCAGCTAAGCACCTTAAGGAACCACAGACTGAGCACATCTGGACTAATCATCACATCCAGTCCCCAAGATGTGTCTGGCCATTAATGTTGTTAGCATCTTCCCAGCCGTCCAAGCTGGAAAGAAGGTTCTTCTTTAGCCCTATCAGCCTCAAGTTTCAATCCATGAACACATCCCGTGAAGTCTGTCCCTGAAATGATTCCTAAGGCTGTAAGCAGGAGTACTGGACAACTCACTGCCTCCTGCCTCCACCAGTGGCTGTGGGCCTCTGCGCTCTCCCCTGCCAAGAGGCCTTTCTTCTGTTTTTTATTTGTTAAAATCCTCTAACAGGCTCATCTCAGTTGTTACTTCCGTGAAACCTTCCCTAGCTTCAAAAGCTACAATAAAGTGTTCCCCTTTAGTACTTTTGAAACTCCATTTATTAAAAAAATAGACAATAACTACAATTCAGTGAAGTAAGTGGTGCATGGAAGTGTCTTCACGTAAGAGTTAGATCGTGTTCTGTTCTGAGTGTACTGCTCCTGGCATAGTGCTCAGCATAGCCGGTGACCATATAAACTTTCCTTTGGGATTAGGGAATTCTGCTCCCTTGCGAACCAGGTCGTTAGAGACATGCATTAGCTAAGACTCTGCAGACAACTCTCTTGGGTTTTAGTCCTAAATCTATGACTTACTAGCTGTGCAGCTAGGACAATTATTTAAACCTTCCTGAAGGTCACTTTCTTCGGCAATTAAAAAAAAGGCATGACAGTAATACCTTCCACATAGAATCAATCCAAGATTAAAACACGTAGTGCAGGTAAAGCATTCTGCTCATTAGTTTGAGCTTTTAACGTTATTACTCCTGTATGCAGGAGAGGCACCAGAACATCAGAACAAATACAACTGGGTGCAGCTGAGAGCTAAGGATCGAGGAGCTGTAGGTCTCGAGGCAGCAGGTTGGGGACATTTCTCAGTCCCCAGAGGGATGAAACCTACTCTCATAGCTTTACCCATGACTTTGGTCATGTAATAACTTCCCACTCTTTCTCTTTTGGCTGTTTGGTAGAACCAGAGCACCTTGCCATGTACTTATGTTCCAGGAATCCGAAATACAATTCATCTATATTTCACAAAACCTAGGCTGTAGTGGGCCTAAAGATCTCTTACATCCTTTCTCTCCCCTCATTCTTTCCACTTCTTGTTTTGGAACAAGGTGAGAAATTGGAACACAGTCAAGGTGGAAAGGGTAGTTCTGAGAAGTACAAGGGAAGGAAGGAAAGTCCTGACTGGAGGTTGAAAAGGGGAATAGTTATCTTTAGAACGCTAAGGAGCCTTTCAGCGGGGAAAGCCATTTCCAGATGGTCAGTAATAACTACAAATGCAAGTAGGCACACCCAAGCCCAGGGCTATCTCTACTAGCATTCCTCAAACTTTGTCCCATGTATCTCCTGAGATTATTCAATGGGGGTTGTATGATTAAATATTTTTAGGAAATATAACATATTCACCCAGAAATTTATACTTCATATTAAAAGGTTTATGAGTAAAAAAGTAAATAAGAAAATTAATTTAGCTCAATCCTGTGTTTCTGAAGATTATTTTTGATAAGCACAAGAATTTCTACAATTACCACTACCCTTAGAACATAATGAACTTGAGGGTGAATATGTAGAATGCACTTGAAAAGATGGTCCATGCTAACAAGTAGTCAATGGTTTTGTATGCAAAATAAACCATGTGGCTAAGCTCTTATAGAATGCTGTTTCCATCATCTCAAAGGAACCACACTATTGATAATCTTTTGCTTTTATCTACTGGTGTTCAGTTGCAGTTGTCCTGCCTTTTTCCCCATTGCTCACACCTACCCTGCCTCCCCACCCCCAAATTCCACAGTCAATCCCCCTCATTGTCTGTGCCCATGAGTTCTCAGTTTGTGTTTCTTTGCTTGCCCCTTCGCCCTCCCCTCTGGTCACTGTCAGTTTGTCCTTTATTTCAATATCTCTGGTTCTATTTTGTTCATTTGTTTGTTTTGTTGACTAGGTTCCACTTATAACTGAAATCATATGGTATCTTTTACCTCCTGGCTTATTTCACTTAGCATAATGCTCTCTAGTTCCATCCATGCTGTCATGAAGGGTAGGAGCTCCTTCTTTCTTTCTGCTGCGTAGTATTCCATTGTGTCATTTTATCTCCAGATATTATTAAAAAATTGCTCCTATTTAGGGGGCTTTAGGGTTAGCAAATGACAGCCCATAAGCCAAATCCAGTCCACTATTTGTGTGACCCAGATGTGCTAATTTACTTATTTATTGTCTATAAATGCCTTTGCCATACAGCATCAAAGCTAAGGAGTCCTGGCCAAGATCATGTGGCCTGAGAAAATTGAAATACTTAGCAAGAACCTTGCTGACCCTGATTTCTAAATTAAATTTAGATGACATCTTTCTAAACATAATCTTACAGAATTTGTTACCCATATTAATTCAATAAGCAAAATATTTAGTTAGTAATCTTGTCTAATATCAGGATAAGAACTTAAAACTGTCACAGATACAAAACTAAGACATCAAAAATTAATATTTCTGTATGACCTGAAAAAGTTATGACATTTTAAAAAAAGCCTCAGTGTTTTGAGAGGTAACTAACAATTATTTGCACAGTATTTCTGGGAGAAGACTTTCTTTTTTCAAAATTAGAACTCGATTTTCTAATCTTTACAAAGTTATCTCTGTAAAAATATAGATACTTCCCATTGTCTTTCATATGGTTAAAATTTTAATCTTGTTAATTTATTAATGTACTTAAATTTAGTCTCTTCTCAACACTAATGAAAAACTCTAAGTAATAATTAATTAGAAAGTTCTCAAGAATTGCAATTTAGCTTCATCAAAAGTGAAAATTCTGATTTTTTTCTTGTGACAGAACTTCAGAGTAATTGCTCACTATGTAGAACACTCTACATGTAAATTTAATAAAATAATCTAATAGTTAAAGCTACTTTTTTATTGAATTGCAGCATTTGATGAGATCTTTATAGCAAAGTTCTTGTGTGAATATTTTAAGTTAGCATAAGATACTGTTCATCAAAATGAGTCTTTGAAAATGCGATACAATGACGTGGGCACAAAATTTTTCTAAATATTAAGGTGATAACTATGATTTGAAATATCCTGAGCACTTCTTTGTAGATTCACTAATGCTAGTCTATTATTATATTTTTGTTCCAAATATTAAAAAGCATTCCAAAAATATTTAAAAGGGGTAAGTCTAAGTCCTTACCATGGACTGTATGTCTAAATACACATGCACAAGACTCTAACATGACTGTCAGAAATACACATGGAGGGTCGGTGGCGTTGCTGAAGCACCTTGAGGACTCTGGTCTCTGAAAAGCTTGTCTCTCAGGGTCACTTAGATAGAGAACCTAAAAGATTTACACTTGGACAGACTTACAAAGAGCTAAGAGAAAAAGTGAGTAGAAATAGAATATAAACCCTTAGAATGATTTATTAACAGCCGTACAGCTATTTGTTTCTTGAGTATTGATGTAGCCATAGACTGTGGAACATGATTTTCCTGTGTTATTTTCTCATATGCTAATTCAATATCATCACCATTGCTGACAAGGATGTTGGGATTTTATGAGTTTAATCTGACCAATAGTCAAACAATAATTAAATAACTATACAGCTTAAAACATGTTTTTCTGTCCTAAGACACTGATGGAGAGTCACATCAGTTAGACAAAAAGACGGACCAAGAAAGTACAATTATGTTAAAACCTTGATTGCCACCTAAGGTGTCTGGGTAGGATATGGAGCTATGAACTAATACACAACCTGCAGGGGTAAACAAAAAAACACTTCCTGTGAGATACCTGGCATTCCCAACCTTCCTGGTCAAGTTCATTTAACTGTGTGGTCTCTCTCTTGGAAGCAGGGGAAAGAGAGTACCACTGGTAAAGCTAGGAAAAGTAGAGAAAAGGCAGACCTAAGGGCATAGACTTTGCCAAGTAAAACCTGAACCCATTCCATTTCTTTCTTCCATGTCTGATGACTTACAGGAGACCTGGAATAAATAGGAAAGAATCCCAGGGGAAGACTGATTAATGGCACACAAAATAAGTTTTAGAAAAACATTAAAGTTTCCAAGAAACAGAAGATTGATGATCAACTTAAGAGCAGTGTTTACAGAGAGGAATTATAAATAGCATAGTAAAAATATGTACTAATGGTGTGAACTTAAAGTTCAATGGGGAGGATTTTGATTATGAATGAAAATACCTTTCTGAAAGCAAGGCGCAGTTGAGACTTTTAATGTTTTGTAGGGTTAAGTAGCACTCTTTCCAAAAACCCCTCCAAAATCATCTTATAATGGGATTATTATGACTAAGGAAGAAATCTAAGAGAAAGATGCAGTTTTATCTCTTTCATCTTCACCCCTTCCCATCCCCTTTCCTGAGGTTCTACACTCATCCTTCCCCTTCTAAGGTAATGGTTTTCAAAGTATGACTTGTGGACACCTCAATCCTTGGCACACGCCCATAGGGTCTGTAGATCAAAACTATCTTCCTAATAATAATAATAATACAGATAGTTTTGGCCTTAAAGAACACACAGCATTTGTAAAGACAATATGAAAACAATAGTGGGAGAAACTGCTGTACCTAAAATGAAAGGCACAGCACATCGCTGTTCAGTGGTCACTGTACTCTTCACCACCGTGCACCGGACCACACACTGTCTACTACGCTGCACGGCTAGTTCTGAAGTGGGCATGAAGATTTCTACTGTACGTTGAAGTCTGGTGGTTCTCACAGTGGAAGGCACCTGTGTGGGTGAGTTGTAATGCCAGCTTCTTTATTCATGGGACAGCATTTTACTTAAAAGAACATCTTGAAGACAAACTATGTAACCATGCACACAGACTTCAATATTTAGCAGATAATTTATCAAAAATTTAAGTGAGTCTATCACTTAAAACAAGTAAAACATCTAACAGTTTTTGTTTACAATGATAAATTCAAGTATACAGAAAAAAATAAAATTCAAAAAAGAAAAACCTTAAATTTGCCACCATAAACTTAAGAGTGTCCTAATACTTAAAGATTTTCCTAATAAGATCAGAAAGGGTATCATTAAGTATGAATTTTTGATACTCTATATTGAAATGTTAACTTTAGGCATAATTCAGTCAACAAATATGTTCCAAATGACCACTGCATGAAGTTTCAAAATAATGCATGGATTAGCAATGGATTCAAAGTGCCTAAGAGCCCAGAGGATTTTAATGTAACAGAGTATAAAAAGTGGATTATAATTTCAGATTGCACACTGCAACTAAACTTTGAAAAACTATAACTCGCCAAGTTTTGTTATAGTTTCAAAGACTATCCAAGGTTCTCTAAAAAGAGCTACTAAAATACGACTCCTTTCTCTGCCATATAGCCATGCTGGAGCTTCTCCGTACACCCACTAAAACAGCCCATAGTGAAAGGCTGGGTGCGGGAGCAAATACGACAACTCAGCAGTCTTCTGTAATTTCAGATATCAAAAAATGGCAAAAATGTAAAATGATGCCATTTTTAAAAACTATTTACATTTTGGAATATGACATTATTCCAAATAATAATGTCATATTATGTAAAAGTATTATTAATGTTAGCATGTAAAGGATTAAATTGAATTGTGTACTTTAAAAAATGAATAAATCCTTTCTCAATTCCTCACTTTAAATTTTAGTACAGTAAATGTAGACATAATCCCCACTAAAAAAAAAAACTCTTTGGGATCCTTAACTTTTAAGAGAGTACAGGACCTAGAATACTTGATAATCACTTTTTTAAGGGCACTTTTCCTAAAAGACTTTTAGGTGAAACTCTCCTAAATTCCTATTTCAACTGAAATAATTTAATAAGTGTTCTGCAAATCTCACACTCTGGCATTAAGACAAGCAATTAATATTCATGAGCACCTACTAAACTAGCCACTAAAAAAATGGACAGGAGGAAGATGACTAGACCAAGGACCTCAAACTTAAACAGACCTATAGATTCTAAGCATGTGACATATATAAGTAAAATAATACCTAAGTATTAAGGCCTTTCTACTTTCTTGAAACTCTTCACATTATTTTTCTATCATTCATATCATTTTTGACAGGGACCTGAATTCCAAGAACAATGCTTTAATCTTAAAGCTACCATAGAAAGTTACAGTACAAGTCTCAATATAAATGGTCATTGACACTACTGCCTCCTGGTTTTCCCACCCTCCACACCCACCCCATCCCCTGTACAGAGAAATGCTCTCTGGCCCTTCTCCATCTGAACCTCTTTTCTGTGGGCAAGTAACTTGCAGAGTAAAGGGGACACGCCTAATAGCAGCCTGGTCTTTCTGTGTCCTTCTAGACTATATTAGAACACTTTCTACAAACTCTGGACCCCAGAATTCCCTGCCAGAGAGTGCGAGCTGCTTCCATGACTCGTGAGATCCTCTTCCCTAGATCCACCCTCCTGAGAGGTAGGACTGCACCCCTCACCCTCTGTGAGTAACCTAACCCTAAAGAGTGGGCATGGCGTATCTGCAGTGGACAGTTTCTACAAGCAGACTAAACATTTTCTATAATACAGTAGTTTGTTGCTTTAACTTATACTTAGTTATTGAAACATATGAAGGGCAGGTATTTATTTGTACTCTCCCACAGTTCACAAATATTAAGGGATGAGCCTGGCTATTGATGCTTGGGATGTGTGTAGGAGAAGAAAGACTGTGGGAGAGGGAAGGAAGACGGACTTTATACTGGTATTATCAGATTCACCAGAAACTTGTCAGACATTCTGATAATAGAATGCAAATTTTAATGCAAAAATTCCTATTTTAATAATCTTGACAACTAATCAAAAATTAACCCCTGGTAGCAAACACTGAACGGTCCCAATAATGCATTCTGCAGTCTAGAGCTTGCCACAGACCACCAGGTTATAATATCTGGACTTCAAAACAGTGTGTAATATAGTGCTGTTTCCATCCTCCTCCCAGAATCCTCAGTAGCATTGTTACAATAGGCAATTAGTAGTCATTAACAAAAGCAAGGGTGCAAAGGAAACCAGCATGACTAAGTAGGAAGAGACAGCTTTCTTCAGTCACCCTGGCAAGTCCTGCTGATTAACAGGGGGAGGGGAAAACAGTGCAGGGGGGAGTCCTTTTGCCAAGTACATATGCAATAGAACCCAAATGAAGCAGAACTATGAGGCATGCGCAGTAGGAGGCAAAAGTGGCAACCATAAAGGTGGAGCAGACTACCCTGGGAAAAA
>PVKM010027081.1:0-18972 GCA_004027735.1 Carollia perspicillata | reverse complement strand
GTTTCAGAAATCCCTATACAACCTGTTAAATATGCAAATGAAAGCAGCAGAAGGATGACTATCAAGTATAACTTAAGTGGAGTAAACACTGGGAGACTGGAGACGCCCCCCTGCGATGTTAGAAAGCTATAGTTATCATACACTTATCAAATGTCATTAAAAGGACCTTGAATTTGGTTCTTCAATGCTCAATCATTACCTAATGCCACATACATACTGAATTTACTGAACAAGTGGATATACTCTGAATAACAAGCTGTATTCAGGCAGAGAAAAATTTAATGTTCCGGCTCTTCTTCCAGTGAGAACTATTAACCTTCCCTTCCATAGTGAAACAAAACCATCAACTGCTAGAGAGACACCTGTCTGACTTACCTGAATGGATGCCCCTTTCCATATATCCCCCTTAAAGGACCTGGTTACCAAAATGATCAAGTCCACAGTGGTCTTAATTTTATGTAACCATCTTTTGCACATAAAGCTAATACTTAGGTGAGCTTTGTTGCTGAATTGGAAGACCATTGTTTAAACTGCTCTGACCCTCCATCTCTAGATCAGCCTAGATTAATATCTTTCAGGAAAAAGTAATTCTATAAACTCAGTTCCACCAGTTATCAGTTACTGAAGCTCCACAGCACTTGTTAAACTTGAATTATACACTGAGTTTACTTAAAAAATGAGTTTTAAAAATGATTGATTATTATGAAAACTATACCATCTGTTTTATCTAGCACTTCTGTTGGTTAAGGATGGGGTTATCGGTGAAATTTTGGGAATAAGATTGTTTATGCTCAATCAACCCATTATTTAATGAGTGTCCTTTTTCCAAATATGTATTGCTTTAATCTTCACCTGAGCACATGCTCATGAGACAGGGGAAGGGAGGGAGGAAGACGGGGAGAGAAAAATCAGTCAGTTGACTCTCATATGCATTGCAACTAGAGATCAAACCCGCAACCCTTAAGTTTACAGACAACACTTTTACCAACTGAGCCACATGGGCCAGGGCTCCAAGTGTTTTTTAGATGTTCTATGAATTACAAAGGTGATCAAGATGTGGTCTCTTCTTTTAAAGAATGCATAATGTAGTTGACATAAATAGATGTAAACCTTTCAGTCAAAAACGGTGGGCTCAGTAATGGATGAAAATGGCAGTGATCAAACAGAAAAGACTTGGAATAGGAATTCTGAAGTAGAAAAGGTAGAACAGGCTATAGTACATAGAGGAAACTTTGTGCAGTAGGTGAAGTTGTAGCTGTAACTTAAATGATGGGTGGGGTTGAAGGAAGGAGCTCACTGTGCTACACCAGCAAACACAAGCGGGGAAGCAAAGGCATTTGTAGGAAATACTATGAGCAATGGTTGGAAAGACAGAGAAGATTCCTATAAGTCAGCAGTTTTCAGCCGAGACTCACTTTAACCCCCAATTTCACTTTTTTTCATTTAAATTTTACTCTTCAACTATAGTTTACATTCAGTATTATTTTCTATTATAGTTTCAGATATACAGCATAGTGGATGAACAATAATATACTTTAAAAAGTGTTCCCCACTCTGACATTTCAAGTACCCACCTGACACCATACATAGTTACATCAATGTTATTGACTGTATTTCTATGCTGTACTTTATATCCCAATGGCTATTTTGTAGCTGCCAATTAATCCCTTCACCTTTTCCACTTACTCTTCCAATCCTCCCCCCTCTTGTTAATCATCAGTCTATTGTCTGTATCTATGAGCCTGTTTCTTTTTTGTTCTCTAGATTACACATATAAATAAAATCATATGATATTTGACTTTGTGTATTTCACTTAGCATATTACCTGCTAGGTCCATCCATGCTGTCACAATGGTAAGATTCCATTCTTTTTATGGCTGAGTAATTGCAAGCTCCATGAAGACAGGCATTCAAATCTATTCTCTGCTGTCTATATTTCTGCATCTAACAAGTGTTCCAACTGGGTTTTATAAAGTCGGTGCTCATTAAATATCTTTTGAGTGCATAAAAGACAATTACTAATATTTGTACAGTGTATGTTATTACAAAGCACTTTCATTCCTTTACTTGAGAAATAACATGAACTGGCACTGTGACTGAGAGAGACCTGAGCCTATCCCTTACATATTTTATAGGCCAGCAAGAGTGGCAAGCTATGGAAATTGTAATTATAAACATGTGCGATGAGTGTTCCGATACAGAATGTTGAGAGTCAGCCAGAAGAGCAGAGCAGAGACCCCTGACAGTGGCAGGGAGGTAGACATAATTGTTCTTTTAGTTTCATAAGTGAGAAAACAGCAGGTTAGAGAACGTAGCAGAATTGTCCTACATCACATAGTTGAAAGGTGAAAATAAGATTCATGTAAATATATGCTGACTCCTTACATAAGAAGATTAACAAAGTGTTTCTATTTTGAAGTACATGCATAACTGAAGTAGGAACCCACCCTATCTTCACCTGCTGGTACCTGGTTTCTTCCACCTCTGCTGTTATGAGTGTGTTTGTGAGTGGCTCTGTATCTGATTGCAATGTACTGTGCAACTCCTCAAATCAAAATGAGCTGAAGATGTCTACATAGTGAGATGACCTGCTGTTAGCAGTTAGCATTACACAGTTGCAAGTCCTCAAGCAGAGGCATGGGGAGGATGGGAGGGCCATGTAGAGGAGGTGGGTAGAGAAGAGAAAGTCACCCAGTTTTCTTCAGAGTTACATAAGAACATTGGGTTTGGGATATTAGAGCTATTTTACCACGTTGACATGACTAAAGGACCCTCAAAATCAGTCAAAAAGAGAACAGATTGCTGAATTTGCTGTTAAAGACGTTACATTTTATGCAACATTGATAAATGCACTTATTTAGTTAGAAAGTATTTACTAAATGTTGATGATGTGCCAAATATTAAGCTGGTCCTCATCTGGAGACTGGGGGTGGGGTGGGGACCTGGAATCTAGAGGACAGAGGACAGACAAGGTACTAAATAACTTACAATGCAAAAAATAGCCACTGCAACAGAGAATTATCTGGTTCAAAGTGTCAGTAGTGCCAACTTTGAGAAATCTCAGGGTAGACCTAGATATCAAAAGAAAGAACCTCTGCCTTCAAGGACTCAAGGTATGCACATAACGACAGCCCGGCATGATCGGCCCCATAGCAGAAAATAGGGAATGCCTTAGGAGCATAGGAATGCAGCACCTATGTCCCTACTCTTGACAGAGTCACAGAGGAAGGCATGATTCTCCATCCTTGTTCTCTGATTATCAACATCATTCCTATGTCATACTTAATCTTGGTTTTTAATGCTAATGCCAGATATCGCATCAAAGACTTAAAGAATTTACTACCAATGATTTTTAACTCACTCTGTTTCTTCCTTTCTTCAGAAGAACAAAAATAAATCCACACAGCATTTCAGGTTTAGAGACTGTCAGAAGTAATTTTTAGGTCAACCTTTAAAGGACAGACCAAGCTGGGCTTTCAAATAACATATTACGTTGTAGTTTGTACATGGATTTGGAACAAAGGACTTAATTCAAAAAATTTTTTTAAAATGAAATGAGACCACTTTAAGATTACTTAATCTTCACTGCTTAACAACAGGTACAATTTGTAAACTATCACTACTTCCTTCAAAACAATGATATTTTTATTATGACTCTCCTCACTTATGGGAAACAAAATGTGCTACAAAGTGTGATGTCCATGCAAATAGAAAGGTTTCTATAATATAGGATCTTATAGAAAATTAGAGTTCTATCTTATAACATTAAATAAAAACACACACATACAAACACACACATTTACCACAGAAATCAACCACATCAAACAAAAGAGCATAATTAATATCATGAGAGAACTTACTTCCATCTGGTTGACTAAAGAAATACACCAAGCATTTTGGGTTATTCATTAGGTCATAAATTCAGTTTTATTAACAACTAATGAAAACATTTTACAAGATAAGATGACATCTGAAGACACAATGTACCTTTGGGCTAAATGATTTTTTTTATAGTTTCCCCGTAGTTAATTTTCTTCTTATTTTCTTAAATTTTCTTCAAAAAAAACTTCTTAAAATAATTTATTTCTACATGTTCAATTCACTGTCTACCAAAAAATATTAGGATACACTTCTACCCACTCCTCTATCATTACATCATTTAACATGACTTAACTCTGGAGAAAAAGACATTTTGCAAATAGAAAAAGTGCAAATCAAAATTTTGGTCAGAGCATATTTTCCTGATCCAGCCCAAACTAGGATACAATCTTTTTGTGATTATACGAGACTTATGCATACCTTTGCCAGTAACATGGATTTTATATAAAACTATTAAATCTTATTGCTTTAACATCATATATAATTTATCTGGACATCTGAATCCTACAATAATTGTTGCTGAAACCAAGCCAAATAATATCAACCATGCTCAGAAAAGTATCCCACATACCATGTCATATTCTATGATGGATATTTGTCTCCCAGATATTAAAAGAATTAATGACAACATCAATCGATCTGGAAAATAAGTGATATTTAGGTGGTTTGTAGTCAAATATAAAGATTTCTGGCCTAATTAATTCATGATATAGAGTTATTTGTACAAATTTTTCATTGGCAATATGGTCTCTATAGAAACATCACTATTGGCATTTACCTTAATTTCTGCTTTGTTATGTTGCCACCAACATGGCATAAGAGTGTCTCTTTGCAATTTTTACCTCATAATGCTATATCTTTGTAATAATTAACAGTCCAAATTAATTATTCCAAGTGTAGAATTCAAGGTCTGACCAGGTCACAAATTTCAATTACCTTTCACTGATGCAAATTTTACATGCCATCTTCCATGACCTTGCACTTTATTTATGAGTTATTTATTCCCTGATATGGAAATATATTAAACTAGGTACTTGCAATCTTTTCCAGAGAGCTCCTGCCTTCATTTCCCCATTACATGGTCATCTGTCTCTATTGGATGTTAATGTGATTCAAATCCACAGGTAACTTTTAATTGCTGAAAGGCTTCATAGTATAATTTAAGCATTCCTATAATATTGGTATACATTTTAGTTGCCTATATTTTCTAGGGTGTAATTTAAGCTGCCCACAGTTTCTTCCCTTCAAGTGACAAATGTCTGATTTAACTATAACTTCATTCCCTGCTGCCGTTTTCACCACATGAATATTTACCCTCTTAGAACTGAGACAGCCTACACATTTATACTCAGGAATACCTGTCTGCATGCAAATTTTCACTAGGCATCATATGCAATAATGTGACATAAATTTTTTTAAAGTTACACTAATAGATTTAAGTGCAATACCTTCAAAACTAACAGAACACTATAATTAATTTGCTTGTCATCTATGTAGCTAGAAGAAAATGGTTTGTGAAATAGCGATTTGAGTAAAATTTATATTCTTTGTACAAAATAATCTCTTTAAATTGTTTATATTCCAGTGTTTGAAAGCACTGTTTCATATAGTCCATGAGTGCCGGTTCAAAAATATTCAAATCTATGATAAGATAAAAACACATTTGTGCCTATAGAGCTATAGGGAACATTGAAGACCAGATGATACCAAAATTGTAAAATGCAAAGTGGTCTACAAGTATGAAACAAGATGTACAATATTCAATTAATTCATGTTTGTTTAATCAGAATTAACCTGCATTGATATATGTTTAACTATTAAGTTATGTCCTGCTTTCTGAAAGATTTGAGAAAGTTGGCTGTTTTCTTTTTCAGCACTGATGCTGGAGGCTGGGTGCTGAGTGCAGTAGTAGGACTCGCGGTTCAAACAAGTAGAAGGGGGATTACAAGAGGCATTCTTCCATTGCCTTTACACAAATCCCAGGCCATGTCACCAGCAAATGTGTATGCTTCTCACAAACACCCCACATTTATTCCTTAACGCACCTCAGATGGGAATTCAGTTTGCACGTTTTTTAAGTAGTTCTTACTACTTTAGTATTTAAAGGTATGAAAATGGTTCTCTATTTAATACTATTAGCTCAGATCTTTCTCTTAATTTTAAAAAGATGGAAAGTTTATGATTTATTACAAATCTATACAAAGTGCAGCATAAAATACATGTGCACACATACAAAATCTGAAATGAGTTCTCTCCCCACTCTAGGGACACCCAAAACTATATAATTTGATCAATACTTTATTAGATTCAATTCTAAGGCAGAGACAAAAATAAAATCTTCAGAAGGTGAAACTTCAGTTGGTATTATAATGTGACTGTGCTGTGTGAAATACATACAAAAGAATCTAGAATAATTGCTTTTCTTCCTCTTCTGTATACAATGAAAAGCCTAGATTTCAGGTTCATTCCTCTATAATAGAAGCCAAATTAATTGGTTAACTTTAAATTCATGAAATTTGGAAACTGCAGAAGTAATTATGACATGGAGTAGCCAACTACATAGGTATACAAATACTTCTATAAGATATCACAATTTCTTCCCACAGTAATGCCAGCGCATGAGTTCTGGTCTCCGAGCATTATAACACCTCATGGCTTAATTGATGTGAAAAGTCACAAAGTGCCAGCACACCCAAGTAAAAGGATGGGCAGTTTCACTGATGGCAAAGTAAAGCTATTGCCCTCGGGAAAAAAGACAGCAGATGATATTTTCTGTATATACTCTCCATTTCTTTTCCTTAGGGGATTCAAACATGAAACAACAGACATGCTTTGACAGGCTTCAGAATCTTTCACTTCCACCAACTGACTTACTCAGAAACATTTTTTGGCTCAAGAGGAAAATTATTGGTAAAATAAATTGGTTGAGTACTGAAATCACATTTTCTTTTAAAAAGCCAAGAGGATGACGTGTTATTCTTGATTTTGCTCCTCCTCACAATAAGAACAATGAACAACTTTTCAAGAATGAGATGCCACTGAGGATCCACCAGGGTGACACTGAAGCACCCCCTTGAACAACGGAGACCAAGAAAGACTGTATTGGAAGGGTAAGAGAAGTGGAACATACAGGTTACCTATACTGCCCCTCCCCCAGAACAACACAGCACCACAAGGAGAGGTGTCCACTGAGCCTCTGGTTCCTCTAATGAGTAAAGAAAATCCAGGAGAAGCAGCCAGCACCCCTGGAATTGTGGGTAGCTTTGCAGGAGCCCTTACTCTGGTGGCATACTACTGGGATTGCAGGGGAATGTACAAGGCCCAATCACTTGAAATCTGTGATGAAAAAGTGAGGAGGGGCTTGCAATAACCAGCAAACTCAAACATGCAGTGCCCAAGTAGTGACCCCAACCAGCGGCTTCCTGAACCAGAGCATTCAGGAAGCTGCACAGCCCATTTAATAGCCCCACATCCAGTGGCACTTAGACTGAGAGCAGAGCCATTGCTTCCCTCATCTGCAGAGCAACACGGTTGGCCTCACCTGACCAGAGAATTCAGTGCACATTCTGGCTTAATTTGGATCCCCCAAAATTGAGCTGTATAGTCCCTGAGTCCAATCCTGATGCTCTACAAAAGCAGGGAAGCCAGTTCATAACTCCATTCACACCTGAATATTATACCCAGTCCCAACCATCTAGTAAACCTGATTGAAGAATCCAGGCAACCTCAGAGCTGAACCTACAGCCTCACTTGAGTAGAAAACCAAGCCAACAGCCCTATCCAAATGTTCTCAGCCAGTGGCACACCCACCCCCAACCTCATCTTCAGAGTTTGAAGAGTTGCTCTGCCTCAAAACAGAACATGATATAGAAGGCCTACCTGCCCAAGGACATTAACAGAAGAAACATCTAGAAACCCAAGTTTGACAAAGCAAGCTTGTAAAGTCTGGAAGAGAAGTCCAATTACTCAAATATGCGGATATCAATGTAAGGAAACAAGGGTCATGAAAAATCAGGTAAATATGATGCCATTAAAAGAAACTAATAAAGTTCCAATAACTGACCCTAAGGAAATAGAGATCTATGAACTGTCCAAAAGAGAGTTCAGAATAATACTCTTAAGAAATTTTAGTGAACTCCAAAAAAGCACAGATGGACAACTAAATGACATTGAAAAAATAACACATTAAAAAAAAGAAAGTCAACAAATAAATAGCAACCATCAAAAAATCCTAGAATCAAACTGAACTAAAGAGTTAAATAGAGTTTCAAAGGTAGACTCAACCAAGTAGAACACAGAATCAGTGGCTGAGAGTATAGGACTTGACTCATAGAGAGCAGCAGGCTAACAGCTGTCAAGAGTGGAAAGTCTAGAGGTGGAAGGATTAAGCAAAAATGAAAAAAAGAGGAAGAACCCATGGACACAGACAACAGGACAACAGTGTGGTGATTGCCAGGGAGAAGGGGAATGGGGGCAGATAGAGGAGGGTATGGGATAAATGGTTATACAAGGAGACTTGACTTAGGGTGGTGAGCACACACTACAGTATACAAATGATACATTGTAGAATTGTGCACCAGAAGGCTGTATACTTTTGTTAACCAGTGTCACCCCAATAAATTCAATAGAAAGGGGAAAGAAGAAAATTACCCAGTCAGAGGATCAAAAGGAAGAGTTAAGAAAGCCTATAAGGGTTATGGGGCATAATGAAAAGAAATGATATTTGCATTATGGGAATTCCAGGAGAAAAGAAAAAGAAACAAAAAGTACATTTAATGCATTAGTGGCTGAAAATTTCCCACACATGGGGACAGATATGGACATACATATCCATGAGGCCCAAAGGACTCCAAACAGTTTGAACTTGACTGGGACTCACTGAGACATATTTAACTAAATTTTCAAAAGTCAAAGACAAAGGGACAGATTGACAAAAATAGGGGATTTTAACACCCCATTCACATCAATAAATAGATCTCCCAAAAGAAAAATCAACAAAAAGACAATGGTCTTAAATGACACACCAGCTCAAATGGCTTTAATTGATATCTTCAGAGCATTTCACCCCAAAGCATCAGAATATATATTCTTTTCAAGAGCAGCAAGAGAACAGAGAGAAGTTACATACCAGGGACTATTGGAAGACTATTGGAAAATTTCTCAACAAAAAGTTTTTGGCCAAGGAAGAACAAGATGTCATATTTAAAGTGTTAAACAAAAATAACTCACAGCTAAGAATTCTACACCCAGCAAAACTGTCTTTCAGAAATAAAAGAGAGAAACAGACTTCCTCCATAAAACAAGACCTGAAGAAGTTCTTTACCACCAGATCTGCCTTATAAGAAACGTGAAAGGAATTCTTTGAGTCAAAGGAAAAGAATGCTAACTAACATCATCAAAACATAAAAAGATACTATAAACTCACTGGTAATGATATATGCAAAGTCATATTAGATTCTGCAATATGGTAATAATAATGCATAATTCACTTACAACTCTAGTTTAAAAAATTTTTAAATAGAGTAAAAAGTAGTAGCTATATTAATTTATTATTAGTTATACAATATGAAAAAACATTTAGATTGTGATAGCTTATAACCTAAAATGTGAGAGGGGAATATAAAAGTATAAAGTTTATTAATTCTGTTGAAGTTATATCGTTATGAGTTTAAAATAGGGCGTTGTAATTTTAGGGTATTATATGTAAGCTTAAGGGTAACCACAAGGGAAAATCCTGTGGTATTTACACAAAATATGTGATAAAAAAGTCAAAGCATACTAATACCGAAAGACATCAAAATACACACACACAAAAGACAATAGGGTGAGAAATAAGAAACAATAGAACTACAAAACAACCAGAACACAATTAATAAAATGGAAACAAGTTCTTATCTACCAATACTTACTTTAAACTAAGCAAATTAAATTCTCTAAATGAAAGACAGAGAATGACTGAATAGGTTTTTTTAAAAAAATGAAAAGATATGCTACCTACAAGAGACTCACTTTAGCCTAATGACACACAAACTGAGGATAGAGATGGAAAAAAGACATCTCAAGGGAATGGTAAAAAAAAAAAAATAATAAAACACACACAAGTGGTAGTTATATTAGACAAAATAAACTTTAAACTAAAAAGTGGTAGAAAGAAAGAAGATCATCATATAATGATAAAGGGACAAATATATCAAGAAAATATAATAACTGCAAATATGTATGTACCCAATATTGAAGCACCTAAATATTTAAAGCAAAAACTAACAGAGCTAAAATAAAAAATAAACAGTAACACAATAGTAGATGGGGACTTAAATATCCCACTCACAACAATGGGTAGGTCACCCAGACAGAATCAATAAGAAAACTAGGGATTTGAACAACATTTTGGACCAAATAAATATAACAGACATGAAACAGAATCTTCTATTCAACAGCAGCAGAATACACATTCTTCTTAAGTGAACATGGAATATTTTCTAGAATAGGTCATATATCATGCCCCAAAACAAGTCTTAGCAAGCTGAAGAATACTGAAATCAAATCAAGTATCCTCTCTGACCATAGTGGCATAAAACTAGAAATAAAAGAAAACAGGAAAATTCACAAACATATGAAAATTAAACAACATTCTTTTGTACAATCAATGAATACAAAAAAAAATAAGAGGTATTAGACAGTTTGTTGAGACAAACAATATTAGAACCTAGGAAACACAGGTTAGGAATACTAGGTTAGGAAACACAATCTAACTATACTTGTGGGATGCAACAAAAGCACTTTTAAATGGGACTTTCATAGCAATGAACACCTTTGTTAAGAAGCCAGAAGATCCCAAATAAACAACCTAACTCAACACCTTAATGAATTAACAAAGAACAAAGCAGAAGAAAGGAAACAATAAAGAGTAAAATAAAAATAGAGAACAAAAAACAATAAAAAATAATCAAAATAGAAGGTGATTCTTTGAAATAATAAAATTGACAAACCTTTAGCTAGACTAACCCAGAAAAACAGAAAAAAAATAAACATAATTATAAATATAAAAGGAGAAGGTACAATGGATATGACATAAATCTGAATGACCATAAGAGGCTAGTATGAACAACTATATGCCAACAAAATTAGAAAAAAATTCTAAAAATTTAGAAACAACCTCCTTATCAAGACTGAATCAGGAAGAAAAAGAAAATCTAAATATATCAATTACAGTAAATATATTGAATGAGTAATCTAATCTCTCCCAAAAAGAAGCTCGGGATAAGATGGCTTCACTGGTGAATTTTATTAAACATTTGAAGAAGAATTAACACCAATCCTTCTGAAACTCTACCAAAAAACTGAAGAGGGTGGAACCCCCCAAAATTCATTTTATGAGGCCAGCATTGTCCTGACACCAAAAACCAGGAAAGAATGCTACTAGAAAAGAAAACTATAGGCCAATGTCCCTGATGAATAAAGATGTAAAAATTCTTAATAAAATATTAGCAAACCAAATTCAGGAACACATTAAAAAGATCATCTACCATTATCAAGTGGGATGTATCCCTGGGATGCAAGGATGGTTCAACGTGACATGGGAAATTAATATAATGAAAGAAAAGCATTATATGATCATCTCAACTTATAGAGAAAAATCACTTGACAAAATTCAACATTCAGTCATGTTAAAAACTCCTAACAAATTACACATAGAAGAAATATATCTCAACATAAAGGATAGTCTCTTTTCCCATTCCTAGTCAACATAGTACTAGAAGTCCTAGCTAGAGCATTCAACAAGAAAAAGAAATCAAAGGTATCAGAATTGGAAAGAAAGAAGTAAACTTCTCTGTATTTGCAAATAGTATAATTTTATACAGGGAAAATGTTAAAGTCTCAACAACCAAAAAAAAAAAAAAAACATCCAATCAGAAAATTTGGCCAAATAGAATATAAAGTTAACATACAAAATCAGCAGCACTCTATACTCTAACAACAAATTTTATGTAAAATAAAGAAAGAAATTGATCTCATTTATATTGCATCAAAAACAAAAAAAATACTTTAAGGAAATGGATGATCACTATTCTAAAAACTGTAAGACATTGAACCCATAAATTCAATGCAATCCCTATTAAGAATCCAATGGTATTTTTTCAGAAATATAAAAAAATACATTCCTAAAGCTTATATGAAACCAATAAAAGACCCTGAAATAGACAAAAAAAAATCCTTAGAAAGAAAAACAAAACAAGAGGCATCACACTTCAATTTCAAGCTATACTAAAACATTATAGTCATCGAAAGAGTATGATACTGCCATAAAAAAAAAATAGAGGAATGAAACCGAACTGAGAGCCCAGAAGGAAAGCCAGGTATATATAGTTAACTCATATTTGGGAACCTAAACTATTTAATGGAGAAAAGACTGCCTCATCAATAAATGGTTCTTGGATAATTGGATATTAACATATAAAAGTGAAACTGGACTTATGCCACTCACAAAAATTAACTGAAAAAGGATTAAAGACTTAAATGTAAGGTCTGAAACCATGAAAATCCTAGAATAAAACATAAGAATAAAGCTCTTTGACATGGGTCTTACTAATGATTTTCTTTATTGTTGACACTATTACAAATGTCCCTCATTTCCCCTCCGTCATCCCCCTCTACCCAGCCCCTACCCCAGCCTTCACCACTTTTTTTCTGTATCCATGGGCTATGCATATGTGTACTTTGGCTATTTTCTTCCTGTCCCCCCAACCCTCCCCTCTGAGATCTGTCAGTCTGTCCATGTACCCTTGCCTCTAGTCACATTTTGTTCATCAGTTTATTTTGCTCACTAGGAACATGAATCCTTCACTCTTCCTGACCACCCTTTGCTTGGGAATTGCCTCAGCTGTGCCAAAATCTGATCACAGTTTAGTTGCATAATGGAACCAGTGGCAGGCAACACATAGAAAACTGAATAATGAGAATGATGAAGCACAGAGGAGAACAATGTGGGAAAAGAATATGAAAATGAATCAACTGCACAGTCAAGAATACAGCCAAGGGAAATATAACTTCACCATGGCAATGAATGCCTTTGGTGATATAAGCAAAGAAGAATTCAGGCAGGTGTAGAATGCCCTTCGAAACCAGAAGCACAGGAAGCGGGAAGTGTTCCAAGAACTTCCCTTTGCTGAGGTCCCAATATCTGTGAATGGAAGAGAGAAAGGCTATGTAACTCTTGGGAAGGACCATGGTCAGTGTGGTTCTTGCTGGGCTTTTAGTGCAACTAGTGCCCTTGAAGCACTCATATTCCAGAAAACTAGCAAACTGTTTCACTGAGTGAATAGAACCTGGTGAACTGTTCTCAGTCTCAATGCAGTGAGGGCTGCAATGGTGGCCTGAGGGATAATGCCTTCTAGTATGTTGAGGACAAGAAAAGCCTGGACTCAGAGGAATCCTATCCATATCATACAAGAGATTTATCCTGCAAAAACAAGCCTGAGTTTTCTGCTGCCAATGGCACTGGCTTCAGAGACATTCATAAGCAGGAGAGGTCCCTCATGAAGGCAGTGGTAAGTGTGGGGCCCATTTCTGTTGCTATAAATGCGAATTGTAGATCTCCCCAGTTTTACTTTTAAAAGTCATTGATTATGAAGCAGAATGCAGCACTGAAAACCTGGATTGTGGAGTTCTGGTGGTTGGCTATGGCTTTGAAGTAGCAGAATTGAATAACAATAAGTACTGGATTGTCAAGAAAAGCTGGGATACAGCTTAGAGCATGGGTGGCTACATGAAAATGGCCAAAGATCGCAACAACCACTTTGAAATTGCCACCACAGCCAGCTATCCTACTGTGTGAGCTGATAGTGATTAAGAGAGATGTGATTGAGAATAGAATATCCAGAGGTGAAATTTATCTTATGATTGACCAGATCCATTGTGAGAGATAAAGCACTGGAATCCCTGAGGATCTAAGCTGTAATTTGAATTGTGTGACATTTTACACTAGAAAAGGTTATTACTTTTTTTTGTGAAAACAGTTTTGTATGAGTGACTTGCCTAATAACTTTTAAGTTTTGATGTTTTAAACGGATGTATAAAGTTTCATCTTTTAAAATAAAACTTAATTGAAAAGTAAAAAACAAATATAATGTAGCCTAGAAATTAAAATGTTATAAAGTCAGGTAAATATCAGATTAGAATCTTAGTTGTGCCACATGCATTGTTTAATTAGGGGCATAATACTGCATTACGTTGTGACTCTTTTCCCTTGTCCATAAGATGGAACTGATAATGTTCAATTCACCTGAGAATTAGCTATAATAACTGATGAGCTGATGAATGCAAAGACAGGCCTAATACAGAGTGGGTTTATGGTAAGTAGATGTGTATGAAGAATATTTCTAGGTGAAGAAGGTCATCTAAAGATGGTACTTCAAAGAAATTCATATGAACACCAGAGCCTTTTCAGTCCTGCAAAGAAAGGGACCCTCTCATTTAATGATTTTGTATCCTCATGGCTGCTGTGCTGAGCCCTGAACATTGCTTTATATCTAATAGGAGATTCTTGGTCATTGACTTCAAGAATGTAAAGTCTTCTCTTATTATACCTCTATTATCTTTTTAATCCACTCTTCAAATTATGTTAAAGGCAAGAAAACACAATAACCTGCTCCCCCTCTCTCCTCTAAGCACTTAATCAGGCCATTTCTCATTCCTGGAACTTCCTTAGCAAAACTTTCAACCTTCCTCTTTCAAGATTTTTCTGAAGGAGCACAACTGCAAGACAATCAGATTATGTCTCTGAGTTTTGTATGCTAAGCATTTATAAAAAGCAATGTATGGTCACTTCCATTCCATTAAACAGAAAATCAGCATCTAGTTCAACTCTCCCCATTAGACAGATCAGCATATAGTTGTTAACTGACTGACAAATCAATAAGTAAAGAGATTTCCTAGTGAAAAATGTTAAACATTTGAAAAGTTCAACTGAATAAAAGGCTGAATTGGTACATGAAGGTTAATTTATTCAGACACTGTATAAATAAAGTTCAATGACTTCAACAATTATTGACACCCTTGCTACCAGTTCCTGCTTTCCATCCCTAAAAAGAGAGCCACTATCTACCTTTTATCTTCCAACCGAAATCTAAATATGATACAAGAAGTATAAGAAAAATCTGAGCACAAAATGCAAAGTTAACATAATGCAGACAAATGTAATTCCAAAAGTGATGAGAATTGAGGGAAAAGAATTAAAGCAAAAGAGAGGAGAAAAAAGAAGGAACAGGAGTAATGACATGGAATCATATATATAAATTAAGGTAAAAAACAGAAAATAAAAAAATGCTAGAGTGACATGGACAGAGGTGAACAGAATGAACCCTGTTGAGAATTCAATTTATGTTAGATGTTATGGAGAATGATGGAAGACAAACAGTAAAAGCCAGAAGGCATGGTCCCTGTTTTCCAAGAATTTATTCATTAACTGAGCTGGGGAAGGGGCACATACATGAAGAAAGTGTTAAAAAAAAAACCTCCAAAGACCAAAGAGGAAATATATATGCTGAAATAGAGCCAGTGAAAGGAGGGCATGGACTTCAAAGTCCCCTGGGTGCTACTCTGATGCTGAAGGGGTCCCATAATCTTGCACAACTCAGGTAGCCCACTCTGAATCTCAGGTTTCTCATCTGTAACGTGAGGAGATTTTACTACATGATCTCAAAGATACTTAGAGTGCTCTATGTTTCTAGTTCACAGAGGAGCCATAGCTCATAACCTTGATGTAAAACTTCTTGAAAGAAAATAATTCCAAGGAGGAACTTAAAGGAGGGGTGTGAATGGATATTGACAGAGTGTTAAAGAGGAAATCCCAGGCAAAGCAAAGATCCAAAGCTAGAAATGAGAGTCCTGTGTGAAAGGCAAAGCTTGTAACTGCTGGGTTGAAATATGGTCTTGGAGGAAATAACAGTAATGAAATGGAACAGAGAGTAGGGACTTGGAGACCAGCTGCTCAGTTGAAGACAGGGCAACGGCAAGCATACATAGGAATGAAGTAATCAAGACAGTATCTGAAAAATGAGCAAAATTATTTTTTAAAGGCAAAAGGAAACATTTTGATAAAGGCTAACAGAAATTAAAATGCAATTAAAAGTCAGAAAAGAAGAAAAATAGCTCTTAGGTTGGTACAGAGGGAAGTAAAGTAGGTGGGAGTGAGGAAATGAATTAGCAGTTGATTTAGAAAAAGTAGATTAAGTTTAGAATGTGAATAAATGGTCAAGATTTAAATATTACTTCTGAATTGAAGCCTTCAGCACTGCATCAAGAAGGACATTTCTGGATCATTAAAACAGCCAGGAGAGTTGGGATTCTGTCATGGCTTTTGCTGCCAAACTCAAAATATCTCTATGCAGGAGGAGTGTAGAAGGGGAAGTGAAATTATTGGGGAATTCTAATGAAATATTTATTCCTCCTGAGGTCAAAACCAATTAATTGGTCTAAAATTGGACTTCTAGCAATACTAAATGCAATGCAATCCTAACAATAATTATCTGAGCTAAAATTTAGGGAACCAGGGTGTGTTTTAAAGGCATTGTCTCATTTAATGATTCCTACAGAAGGATGGGAAAAGATGTAGGTGGCCAGAAAGTATGATTCTATCCAGTTCATCCTTTCCTCATTTACATATGAAAACCAATCCTCCTAATAAGAAAGACTATTGGCCCTGGCTGGTGTAGCTCAGTGGATTGAGCGCAGGCCTAGGAACCAAACAACTGCGGTTCGATTCCCAGCCACGGCACATGCCTGCCTGGGTTGCAGGCCAGTTCCAGCAGGGGACGCACGAGAGGCAACCATACATTGATATTTCTCTCCCTCTCTCCTTCCCTTCCCCTCTAAAGATAAATAAAATAAAATATTAGGAAAAGAAAGAAAGAAAGAATATTGAAGAGTCAAGCCCTAAAGACCAAAGAATACTCTTCCTGAGTTGTCACCAAACCAGGGAAGTACCCGTGGGAGCGTCATTACCACCTCGCACAGGAGATCCAAGTGCATCTACAGCATTAAAAGGAAACCAGGGAAGTGTCAAACTGAAAAGGACTGCAGTGCACAAAAGTTAAATGAGACAATATCATAGCACACATGCTCTTGAAACCTTCATGCTTTCATTTTTACTCTATAATGTAAATATAATATTACTGCTTGGAGGGTGGATGAGGAACAGCTGAGGAGACTTTAGTCCTCATGAGGAGTAAAATAAGGAAACATCACTCATATTTATAATTAGCTAGATTATTTCTGTAACAACTATGGGAGACAGACACCCTTTCAAAATGCAATGGCTTGTTGTTCAGGTTTCTTTCCAGCAAAAAAATAAAGTAAAAACATCTGTAAAGGTAGGCCTGGTAGTTCTCTAATTAATGATCAGAAATGCATTTACTTCAGCATAGTTTCACGTTTTCCTGTAAAGTCTTGTTTGATTGTAATTAGCATGGGCTACAGAACTTAATTAGGACTAATCATTCCTTAATGCAATCAGAATCCCAGAAGAACAATATAAACAGGTTTTTATTAGTAGTAGTGATGCAAACTATAAAATATAGAGCCAATTAACCTGTAGCAATGCTTCCAAAATATAAAATAAAAATAAATGATGAGTGCATTACCAAACAGTTGCATGAATACACTAAGAACATAATAACAGAGTTAATAATCAAACCCCACAGGATCAGTTTTCCTCCTTAGCTGCTAAAGATAGCAGTCACAATTGTGATGTATGTTAAAATAGGCTACCTCTTAATGACAATAGCATTAAAAGACTTTCAAGACACTGCAGGTTCTATGATGTCAACACAGCTCTCCACTTAAATTCTGAGAGTTAGGAAAGGCCATGATTTCTAGGTCACATAACAAAATTCTGTTTTAGTCACCTTATGTTTTAAAAAGTTACACTTAGGGGAGAAGTGTGGGGAGGACTTAGTAAACATGTCTGCATAGCAACTTTCAGAGCGGTAAGGACAACTGCTTTTCTCCTGTCCGTTTATATCCTAACTTTACGTATTTGCTCCTTAAGCCTCAGGAAATGGTTTTTAACACCCCTGGAGGGAAACTGGTAGCCAATACCTGCAGTAAGACATCCCTGTTATGATTTATGAAAAGAGAGTAAATGTAATTTGTTTTAACATAGAACTCTCTAATAAAATTTCTCTCTTAAATTGGAATTCACCCTAAAATATCTGAAATAGTCTACACAATTTGATTTGAAATTCCAACTGTTCTCTATTTCCAAAAAGTGCCAAACTGAACACATTAGCACAGGGCAGATTCTCTTGACTGAGTCTCAAATCAAAAGGTGAAAGTACGAATTGGAATACAACTTCTACTGCACCAAAATTACTTCCCGGCTAGAATTTAATAAGACACTAACAGGGAGGTGCAATCTCTGAAATATGTAATCTGAACAGTATGCTCGTATTTCTTAAATATTGTTAGTCTCTCCTCACAATGCTTCGGATGCACAGCAGCTTGCTAGTGAGACAGATGCCCAAATCATATGCTAGGAGAGTGGGGAACAGACTTTTAGATTTGGTGAATTAACTAATTTCTTACCCGCTGCCATAGCTTTTCAGTATTTCTAGGATGAGTTCAGCCAAGTTCATATTGATACACAAAATGGATAAATCAAAACTCCCATCATGCTTGAACAAATAACAAGATCTCTGGCTTAGATCAATTATCCTCCACTTTTACCCAGAACCTTCCTAGTTCTTTTTCTTTTTTTTTTTTTAGTCAACACACAAATTCATTATGCTCGGCTTTTTACTAAATATGACTTAACAGAGCTGATTAAAAGGATTCACCAGGAATTTTAAAGAACTTGTTTATTTGGGACAGTGTACGGTTTCCATTTCAGTCACCTCCTTTGTGCTCAGAGAGAGTGAGACCAAAGACATGGCTGCTGTCTTCATGACAGTAGATTTTTTCCTGAAGAAACAATCTTTATGAACTCTCATAAAGCTGTGGATAATTCCTGAGGCCAAATACAATGAGTCCCTAACTAAGGAATACAAAAAATAGACACTGAAAAAGTAAGAGACAGAAGTGTTTGGCTAAGATTTC
>PVKM010027080.1:0-18981 GCA_004027735.1 Carollia perspicillata | reverse complement strand
TGGGAATTACTACCTACTTTAGGTCGAAACATTGCCACCTTTTGTCCCTTGGAGACTTCAGGTAAATTGCTGAAAATGTGCTCCATGTGACTTCCTACCAAGAAACTGGTGTCTTTAATGAAATAAGGATCCAGGGGGATGCTTTCTGCTTGCTGGTTCCTGTTTTGAATCAGATGTTCAGTATTAGGGAATCATATCCGTAAATGTTCAGGAACCTGAGCTAAGCATGCTTGGGGAATCCCATTGATGTGTCCTTTAAAACAGTTTCAAGTCCTCCATCCCTCCTTCCCTGAGCCTCTGTCCCTTAGTCTGGGCCCCAAGTCTGGGGCCCTTCGTAAGCACTTTGCTCCTTGGGAAGACAAACACACTTGTGGTCGGGCCTCCAATGTTACCGTTATCAATATCACTCCCATTTTTCCACATGGACCATCCTTTTACTTAAAGTGTGTCTTCAATGATTTGTCACAGGTTTCACAAGAACAACAACTTTAAAACTATTTGGCAATTTTTTTTAAGCGTACTCCTTCAGACTGTAGAGTTTCAACTTCCTCTTCCCAATCTTAACTCCCTGCCCCTACCCACACAGACACTCACAGGGATGTCAGAAAGGGCAGAAAAATGTGTGCTCAGTAGAGAAGCAACAGCCTGGCCAAACTGTGGGCAAATTATTTAAATTTTCTGATCCTCTGTACGAGTGAAGTTAATCATCTTAATGGGCTCTAAAACCCCATTAACTGAAAATGTTGAACCTGTATTTTCTTTTTTCTAGATTTCCATGTTTTTTCTTAAAATGTTCATTCAAGGGTGTCATCCCAGACCCCTGAGCCTTCAGCACACCTGTTTCCCAAGACCAGCTCCTGCCCCCGCCCTCCCAGCACTGAGCTTGTCCACTCACGTCACCCAACACCATGGCCTCCTCGGGTGTGCAGCTGCAGTCCCCCAGCCTGAGAGGAATTCGCTCTTTCCTTTGCATCATTCCTCTGGCAGGGATTTACACAGAGAGCGAATATACACTGTTTCATGTAAAACAAGTGGAAATCTTTTGATAATTTTTTTCTCCCGTGGCCTTCATTTCTCTCAATCTTATTGATTCCTCTTGGATTTGTGCTTTTAAATAATTTGGAGCAGTTCTTACAGATCACATGCTGGATAGCAATCACACTGAAACAGGACGGAGTTAGTCACACTGCAGGTTCAAGGGCGAGATGATGGCATCTAAATATCAGGATCAGAATCACTTAGAAATTCATGGCCAAAGCCAAAATGGAATGTGTCTGCAAGAGGAAGTGTTATCTGTAGGTTTCAGCTGAGAGGAAGAATGGTGAAATGGGAAGTATTTTAGCATGGGTTACATGACTTTGTGTGTAGCCACCAACACACACACACACACACACACACACACACACACACACAATCATCCCTTCACCTCACTTTCTGGATTTGGGATTTTTTTTCCTAACATAATTTTGAGTGTAGCAGCATTTACACATATTTATTGAGAATCTACCACCATAAGACAATGTTCTAGAGGGTGCATTATGACCCACTTCCCTTAAAAAGCACTTGTGACATTTCTGTCTTTACACCTTTATCGGTTTTAATGAATAGCAGTTTGTTGATGATAATTGTCATGCTGCCCCTAGAAATGGTGTGTTATTTTCAGATTCAGATCCTCCATGTGGGTTTGGAACATCTGTTGAGACCAGAACATACCAGTTAAAGCTATATTTTGTTTCTCTCCATATGCGCCCAGATGGTTACATCTATGTATTATATACTATATGTTTCGACTATCTATAGTGATTTAATTTATTTTCTTTTGTATGCCTTAAGAAACTAATTATTTAAAGCAATAGAACTAATAAATTTCCAAGGTTCTAAAAGTTAAAGTTCTTTAAATGTGTGTACACGTTTCTATTAAAATGTTGCATATTTCTGTTAAAATGTGTATAAAACACATTAAAGACAAGGTTGAACATTTACTGAGTGGACTTTTAACATCAAAACAAAATAAACTATCAGAAATATAGCTTCAGGAAGGAAAATAATTTGAAATTATGATGAAATTATTAGTTAATTCAACAAAATAATATATGAGTGGTGACGCCCAAAATCTTGGAATTATCTCCTGGAGAACAGGCCCCTTGTAGTACAGGTTTGCCCCACTAAGTGAGTGTTCTAGGAACCCATCTGTATCAGTGTACCAGCTGGCATTGCTGTGAGAGGCTGTGTTTGGCTTCAGTTATTTTTTTAAAGACTCCCTCTTTCAACGCATTTGTCCATTTCATAGTGGGTGGTTTATGAGCCCACCTGCTCACACCACGCCGAGTGTTCAGCAGTTTTTGACTAAAAAGCAGCATGACCCCCATGCCCAAGCCTCCTTATCCACCTGTTCTTGCCCTGAGTGACTGTTTCTCATTTCCCTGCATTCCTCAAAGGGAAATGTTGTGCTGATGTGGAAGAGGTGCAAGAAAAAATGGCAGAAGCTCTAAAGGCATAAAAATCCACTGGTTCAACCTGTTTCGAGCAGTGGAAAAATGTCTCGATAGGTGTATTACATCAAATAGAGAGTATTTTGAAGGTGACTGAAGTTTAAGCATGTAAGAATAAATACACAATTTTTTATAAATAAATTCCACTTTTTTGGGTCCCCACTTGATTACTCTATCACAGAAACATAAAATGTATTTAGCGTTGATCACTATTTTGAGAAAAATGACAAAGCTATCCAAATGAATACAAGAAGGAAGTGAATGGTCAGATAATTTTGCTTCAGAAAGGATGGGACTATAGAACAGTGATCTTCAATTTTTTTTCAGTGTTTACCCTGTTATTTGCCAAACTGCAACCTTTCTGATCATTATTAAACTGACATGTAAAATTTTTTCTTATAAATTTGAATAGTTACAAGTGATACAAAATTCAGTATACTGTTATATGGACAGATAAAAATAAAGCCATGAAATTGCTTTTTTAAATGTGGCCACTGACCTTTCAGTAACAAAGTGATTTGATATAGACATCATCTATTTATTAAAAGAAAATACACAAACAAGCAATTCAACGGTAAGAAATTATACAGTGTTCCTTTCTCTTTTCAAACTTGAATCCTAGTGTTATTCCTACATAGTATTTTACCTTAATTTTTATTTTTCTTGAACATTTTTATTGATTGATTCATAATTCCTTGTGTGAAGAAAACATAAATGAAATATTTTAGTTTTGCACATAGCTGTAAATGTTACATTTTCTACATTGAATTGCCATTATAATTACTATTTATACAAGATTGATCAAAATTACAAATTTTTACACAAGTTTATATTCAATAAACAAAAAGTTTATCAGAAATTTGTATCCTAATGAAACAGATGAAACTTTTTTTTATAGTTTACACGTCCATGGGTATTGTTGTCGAACTGACAGATGAGAAAAGTATAGCATTAAATCTACTCACAGGTTTTTTTCTTTGTGTAATACACTCATTTTTCTTTCATCTTTGCAGTCATCTTTGAGTAATTGTTGTGTAAACAATAGAAAGGACTAATATTGCATTGAATTGTATGCAAATGGCTCTAGAATACCTTAAGAATTATGGCAAAGCAATTATAAATAGCTTTGTTTTCCTTAGTAATGTCTATTTTCTTTTCAAAGTACATTAAAGAGCTACCATATCTAGAGTAAACAAAGAAACAGCCAATAATGCCATCCCTGGAGCCCACCTCCCTGAAAATTTAGATTCCAATTATGAAGATCCTAAGGTTTACTATTCCATAGCATACAGTCACACAGAGGGTCACTTGAGTTGAAAGTATTTATTCTTGAAACTTAATGTTGTTTAATCTTTTAGTCATTGCACAACCCTCCTCCACTTCCCCCTTTTAAAATTTTACTCCACCTGAGTATTCTGCAGAATTTCAAGTATAATTTAGATTCTGATATTTTCAAGTTTATCACCTTTGGGACAACAAATTCTATCATTTAAAGAGAAGTCAAATGAGAGACTGGTACATGATTAACAATCTAATAGAATTCTGGAAACATTTTACATATCATTCTAAATGTTCTAATGAAGCAAAACTTACAGATGCCACTTCATGTAGAGGGAATTTTAGATCTGAGACTATTCCACAGTAAAGCAGCCTCAGCACATTCTTTGTTGTTGTTGTTGTTGTTGTTATTTTTTTAATTTTAATTGTTCAAGTACAGTTTTCTGTCTTTTACTCCCATCCCAGTCCACCCCCCACCCCAGTGCTCCCCACCTCCTCCCATAGCACATTCTTAATATGAAAGATTGCAAGGTACCTCCCTCCTGAAGAGACAATCAGATTGTGGATTGGTTTTCAAGCAAACAAACCAAAAGAATAAGCACTCTAGTTCTTAATCCAGTCATTTCAAAAATCATAAGTTATAAATATTCCAAAGATAGACCTAAAACTTTTTATTTAGGTTTTCTTTAATAGATGAAGGCCCTGAGAAAATTTGGAATGACATAATTTCACTGAAATACTTAAAACTTTTTCTAAATTATATGAAAAATATTAGTGACTTGTTATATAAAAAAGTGTGACATATCAGTTGACAAATCAATCACATTCTCTTTGAAAACACATGCTCAGAAGCCGCATGACTTAGAAAGGGCATTTGTCATCCACCCGCTTGCCCCCTGTTGCGTATCTAGTATTGGTTCTTCTTTTTTAAAAGATTTTGTTTATTTATCTTAGAAAAATGGGAAGGGAGAGAGAAAAAGAGAGAGAGACATCGATGTGTGAGGAATACATCGATTGGCTGCCTCTTGCATGCCTCCAACTGGCAACCTGCCCCACAACCCAGGCATGTGTCCTGGTGGGAAATCAAACCTGTGATGTTTTGGTTCTCAAGCCAGCACTCAATCCACTGAGTTACACCAACCAGAGCTCTATTATTGGTTCTTGGTATATCATTTGCATATGGGACTTTATGGAACTTATATTTGTCTCGATTTCCTGTAATGTTATAGAGTCATCACCTCACCTCCAATCTTCCACTCCCTTTCACATCCTCATCCTCTTTTTCCTTTTCTCGTGTTTTAGTTCCACTTGATATTTTTCTAAAATGCCTCCATTATTAAGACATTTAATAAAGTGTTGATTGTCTGAAGCACACAGTAAGTGAACAAATCCATGAAAGAGAATTATTTACACTTTACCAGAAAAAAAAGTCCTTCTAGAAAAACATTCATTAGTTTCTTATTGATGAGTTCCAACGATGAAGTTAATAAAGTGTAATATTCACTTTTAAAATATTGTATTCTACACTTAATGTGAAAATCCATTGGCTGACCTGGATCAAAGCAGAGATTTTTGTTACATTCACATCATTAAGGTCTTCAGATGGAAGACCTTAATCACTATTAGAAATCCTGTCATGGGGAATAGACCACTTAGCTAAACTCCATTGAAAAATCCATGAAAAGCATTTTATCTAAATACATGAATCAGAGACTGAGAACTAACCCACACATGAATATGCCAATGCCTCCTGTTAATGTCCTGGCATGTTCTCCCATTGTGTCCCTGTGGGTTTGGGCAGAGAATGGCAGGCCGATGCTCTCCAGGTTAGGATGGCTTGAAAGACGAGGCCTCACCCGATGGAAAGTTTCCCTATCACCCTTGCCTTTCCTCAGCGAGCTGCCATCCATACCCCACCAATAAGGAAATAAATACTCTTTCTCTCCTTTTAGCAGCTTTTCACTTTTGAAATGCACATTAAGTTTGATATAAATAAATCATCACTTTCCTTTCTTATTTAAAGGGATATATACCTTAATAATTTTGTCTTAATTTATTTGTTGTTTTAATAGAATTAACATAATGTTATCTATTTGGGAGACTTATATAATTACATCTTTAAAGCTATAACAGAGTAAAGTAAAAAATAAGAGATTAAAAATAACTCCATTTCTCCTCATTCCTCTTTTTTCCTTTTCTCCTTAAATAATCTTGAAAGTGATGTAATAACAACCGCTTACAGTTGCTAACCAAGCATGATGGATGGACCTCACATTGTAGGGCCTGAAACATTATATCTTAGGGGAGCCTCTTTAAAAATTAAAAAAAATAACAACTAAAAAATTAATATTAAAGTATATTTGTAGTTATAAGGAGAAGACGAATCATGCAAACTGCAGTTTTTATAAAAGCATTCAAATGTTACAAAATTTAAAAAATTAACATACTTGCACTTAATTAGCTGCCTAATGAAACATTTAAAATTTGGCAATGTACTCAATCAAGGGCCCTTCACGTGCAAATATTTGCCATATTATTTTTGATAGAATGAATAGAAAAATTTAGTTTTTTTCTAGCGTGGTTAATAGAATATTATTATATTAATAGTATAAAAAACCTTTCATCCTCACAATTTTTAATGGTGATGGTATGTAAATCTATGGGGGTGTTGTAAAATTGGTGAAGACCTGTATTGTTTTTTTCCCTTCGTAACCTATTAAATTCCAGAGCATTTCAAGATTTTTTTTTAGTTTATTTTACTGATGACTAATTGAATTGATTGATAAGACTCATTAACCAGTTTTTCAAAAACGTCCCATTTCTAGTTGTATGGTATATGTTTAATAATAATTTAGCGAATACCAGAATTTTGTGTCAAATTAGCAAGAATTTAAAAACTTCTAAAAATGGGTTCAGATGATGCATGCTTCTTTATTATTTGTATTATGAGATAATTCAAAAGCTTTTTCATGGCTTCAGTTTGAAATTTATTTCTTATCCTTGATGAATTACTGCTTTTGATATATTCTGAAAAAATGTTTATTACATTTCCTTCTCAATGTCAGAACAAGTATTTTATCTTCAATACACATCTTTTTGTTTCGTATTCCATTATTTTCTTGCCTGCATTTCATGTGTGTTCTATATAATAAATACATTTGAAATTGATTGAAACATACCCATCATATGTATATAAATTAGGAGCTTATCATTTCTTGTTTTATTGAAATTTCCAAAGCATCTTATCAGATTGCACTGAATTCCTTAAGCTTCATGGCTTTACCACAAACTACCTTCATTTCATCATGTTCCAAGTTAAAACTTGGAGACTGCCGAAACCGTAGAGTTTAGGAACAATGGACTCAAAACCAATAAAATAGGTGTGATCAGGCCAAGATCACCAATGCTCTTATCCCCAAAGATCTTAGTGTTTTAGATTAATGATACCATGTATGTAGTCAGCTGGGGCTAACATAACAAAATACCATACACTGGGAACTTAAGCAGAAATTTGGCTAGTTCAGTTTCTTCCTGTCTTGTAGATAGCCAACTTCTCGCTGTGTTCTCCGATGGCAGAAAGTGAGCCAGCAAGCCTCTCTGGTGTCTCTTCTGAAGACAGTAATCCTATAGAATTATGGCCCCGCCCTTATCACTTCATTTAACCTTAATTACTTCTTTATTTCAAACAGCCACATTGGGGGACAGAATTTCATCATATGAATTTTGGAAAAACATAATTCAGCCTATAACACCATGTATATTATAAATGTCATTTAATAAAATACTCTAAAAGCCAAATTAAAGATTTGCTATTTGCTGAAACTTGACTAAAATCTAGATAAAATTCTTACCTTGGTTAGGAAAAATAATCTACCCTCTCACATGGAAAATACACTCTTCCCATCTCATTGGTGCTGTTAGTGGAGTTCAGCTTTTTGGATTAGTCTCTGTTGAACTGCGAGCTAAACAAAGCACATAAATCCAGTGTAGAATGGTGTGGCATGCTCAAGACAGCCACCACTGGGTATTTCCATTCACAACATAGGCACACAGAAGCCACTGCTGCACAGCAATTTTAAAATCCCCCAGGGCGCATGTTGGAACTTTCTTAATTAGCACACTAAGTGTGTGAATAATTCTCCATGGCTTTTGACTCTGTCTTCTTGGTTCTTGTGATTGCCCTGAGTCATCTTTTTTTTCTGAGGAAAACAGCCTCTGTGTCAAGCTGAGGAGTCTTCTCAGAGGCTTCGTGCCTTAGAAGTTTGGGCTCCAAAGGCCTTGTTTCCTTTTGAACAGCTTCTGTCCTTTTCAGTCTAAGGTGGTGATTTTTCTGTTACCATAATTCTTTGAAAATAGTGTGGGCCTCCTCTGAATTTTACTGAAACATACTTCATTCAACCAAAGCCACACCCAGAAATTTATTTACAATAAACCCAAGACCAAATTTCCCTTGAGCTCATGCTGCAGTTTCTGAGGAACCATATCCTTAAGTTTCTAAAAGCACTATTGTTTGACCAAGTGGGATTTTTCTGAGACCTCATTTTAGATCTCCCTGAGCCTTAATAAAGGATTTTGAAATCATACTTTGTCTTCAACTTTATATCATGTCTCCTTGACAATGCTGTGGGGTTTTTTTCACCTGAGACATTTCTTTTTAATTCTCACCTGAAGATATTTTTTCATTGCTTTTGAGAGAGAGAGGAAGGGAGAGAGAGAAACATCAATGTGAACGAGAAGCATCATTTGGTTGCCTCCCGTATGCACCCAGACTGGGGATTGTACGAGCCCAGACTGGGAATCAAACCTGAAACCTTTCAGTTATGGGATGATGCTCGACCAACTGAGCCAACACCAGCCAGTGCTGAGAGTTGTTTCTTTACTGCAGCATTGTTTACCACCATGAGAGACTGGGAATTTTTAAACATAGCCCATTCTTGCTCCTTTTTGCTTATCCATCCTTCCCCTTCGGCTGATCTCTCTTATCTCACATTTTCCTATTTGTAGCAAGAAGCATTACAGTGGCATCTCGAAAGCTCTTCCTGGAACACTTCTTAGCTTATTACCAAGTACATGAGGTATATTTTCTGTTTTTTATATCACTGCAATTGACAATATTGCTAAACTTTTAGCCATGGCATAGCAAGGAGATCCCTTTCTTCCTGTTTCAACAGCATTTTCTTCACTTCCTGTTAAGCCTTTCCCTGCAGTCTCCTCCCAGTCTGCAGACATCCACTGACAGGGTCTTTGAGGTTCTTTCGGGTTTCACTCGCACTCTCCTCAACATCTTCCTAGCTTCTTCCTACTTTCTGCTGTCACCCCACCTGTACTACCAAAATCTGCAATAGTTATCTACCACTGCACAAACACTGCCTTAAAATTTAGTGGTTTAAAGTTACAGTAGACATTTATTTTCCTCTGAGTTTTTGAGAGCCAGCTGAGTTGGAATGTCTTGGGAGAGTGCCATCAGGATGCCAGCAGGGGCTGCGTTCCCTGAAGGCTCAAGTGGAGATGGAGGAACAGTAGCCTGTTCAAACAGAGGACAGACTTGTGCTGGTTGTTAGCAAGAGGCCTCAGTTCCTTTCCACATGCACCTGTCCACAGGCTGCTTGAGCATCTGTATGCTCAAGAGTTCCCCACAGTTAACAGTCCGAGAGAGAACAACAGGGAAGTAGCAATGATGTCACGGCCTCACTGTGGAAGTCACACACCATCACTTCTGCCACAATTTATTCATTAGAAACAAGTCACTGACTCTGGTGCACTTTCAAGGGAAGAGAAAATTAGACATCAACATTGCAGGGAAAGTGTCAAAGAATTTGTTTATTTTAAAAGCACTGCATAGTACTCAAGCAATTTATGAAATCTATGGGCCTACATGACAAATAAGTCTATAGTTAGGGCAAGATTCAAGTGTGGTTGGAATAGTCATCTAGTTCCAATCTTTTGTGATTCTCTTGGATTTACCTACCCCTAACGATTGATTTTTATCATGTTGTTTTTCCTCACGGTGACGAGATGCTTACAAAATTCCTACAATTGTGTCACCCCATTCTATCCCAGGAGAAGAGACAGAATGTCTCTGCTAAGGTTCCAGATGAGACTAAAGAAAAAAATAACTTGCCCACAAGATAGGATAATGTGTAGTCATCTCTGGTCACGTTGTCTGACCACTCTCAAGGGGTAAATATGCACACTGTTTTCTCTATTGTTATTTAGGGGTTCTTATGAGCTCAAAACATAATGCAGATCTTAACTTTTAATTTTAAAATTCAAGAAGCCTGATTATAAGGTCCCATTTCATAGGCTGAATGGTTTGATATACTTAGAGTAGATTTTTAAGGACAGAGATGTTTGTCTGTTTGGTCACTGTTGCAATTCCCAAGTCTGGGACAGAACTTGACCTCTGGTAGATTCTGAGTAAAGAGTTATTAAAATAATCAATAAAGGATAAAAAACAACCATTCGATGTAAATGACACTGTATGAGAGCAGAAGCAGCATCTCTGGTCCAAGTGGTGGATTGTTGATGGATGTCAGCCTGTCAATAGCTCTTACCCAGGACACATTAAGTATTGGTCACTTCAGTCTCCCATCCATGTTGATTCTGTTTACCACTATTCCCAAACCCTTGTCTCCACCGCCTTCGCCTACAAAGCTCTCTGTACATCTTATCTTTCTGGAGCAACTCATATTGGCACTTCCTTTTCTGCAATAGAAGGAAGTGATTGAATATGTTGAGACATGCCACCAATTGCCAAGAAATTCTATTTCTGTCTTCCTTCATTCATCAGTAAGAAACACAAAAAGCTGCAGCACCTCGTCAGCGTTTTCTGGATATCCACAACCAACCGGTGTCAGCTGATGAGGTCATGTTGATCTCTATTTTGTAAATAAATACTTGAACTATTTAAACTGATGGGAATACACTGAAAGTTCAGTGATTGAGAAATATCCAGATTTTTTTTACCATAAACAATATTTTTCTTTTTCATCTTAATTTAAAACTGTGAGCCTTCGGTTTTAAATAAAAGGAGGCTATATGGAGAATTTAAAAAAATACAAAAGATACAGTAACCAATTGTTCATATGAGTAGAGAAAAAAAGGCAGAAACTAAACTTTTCATCTTGTGATTATCTCTGTGGAAGACTCTTTGTAAATAAGAATATATTTGATTTCAAACATGAAACCCACTCCAGTGTTAACTATGACAGTTAAATTCTATTTATAAAGATAAAAAACTAGCATATCAATTCCCCAGGTTTTTGTCTTAAAAAAAAAAACAGAAGTTTCTATGCTATTCCATAAATCAAGTTCAGTCTTTTCTTTCAGTGCATGAATTCTGATCCATCAGTTTGAGCTTAATTTTTCCACATTGCAATATTTACAATCAGGCCCCAAGCTTGGAGAAGCACCTCTCCCCAAGGCAGGATGTGTGCTTGTGAGGGAAGTGTTTGCTGAGTCTCCCCTTCCCTGTCTCCCTCCTGCTCAGCCTCCTCTGCTTCCTTGCATCTCAGAGCCTCTCTGACCCCTGCACATTCTAGCCAGAAGCTGGAGGAAGCTGAACTTCAGTGGCTCAGCAAGTCTGGGTGTCTACACCTCTGCCAGATTTATGTAACATTACTGACACTTGTCAAACTTGGGATAATGAAAACTCTTATGTAGGCAGGATAAGTGAGGTCTGGGTGGGCACACACGCACACTAGGAATGTTACTCAGCTTGGGCAGCTGTAGCAAACACCGCACAGCCTGGGTGCCTTAAACAACAGACACTTATTCTGGATGCTAGAAGTCCAAGATCAAGGTGTCGTTGGTTTCTCCAAAAAGCCTCCCTCCTTGGCATGTAAATGGCTATCTTCGTGTTCACATGGCATTGTTCTTCTCATGGGTGTCTGTGTCCTGATCTCCTGGTCCTTATGAGGACACCAATTAGATTGGATTGGCCCACATCAATGACCTTGTTCAAACTTAATTATACTTTAAAGACCCTATTTCCAAATACATTCACATTCTCAGGTACTGGGATATGACTTCAACACTCAGAGTTAGCCTATATAACCAAGGATCTTAAATCCCTAAACCAGGGATTTTTTTTTTAAGCTTGGACTTCCTACTACTCTTAACAGGGCATGACTTTTCAGTAAGTATGCTATTACACATACAAAGTTGATCAGGGGTGAACTGGCATGCTGCAAACAATATTCTTCATTCACAACGGAATTCAAAAGTCTGGAGGGGTCATGGGAAAACATTACACCCCCATGTAAACTGGCACTCATGTCACTTTGGATGATTATTTCCTATTTTTTCTCACCTTCAAGACATGGACAATATTGTCCCATAAGTTTCCTTTCTTCCAGATGTTGAGCTCCTCAAATTTTAAATGTGTTTTTTAACTTAGCCAATGATTTAAAGTTTTTTTTAAAATGAAGAACCCTAATAACTTGACCTTAATTTTGTATTTTGAAAGAAAAAAAGATCTACTCCAGTGGATGGAACACATTCTTAGTTTCTTTTCTCCTCCCCTTACAAACTATTCAATGTGATAAGCAGAATGGGTGTAGGGACATCCGAGAGAGAAGAGATCCTGGCTCTGATAAGATCTCACACATTACAGTATCTCTGAGCATGTGCAAACCCAGTCATAGGACCTGATTGTCTATGATAGCACATCTAAATATCAGATAAGCTAGTTGAGCCTCCATTTTGCCTGAAATTTGTTTCTCTTCTTTTTCTTTGTAGAAAATGTCAAAATGTGGTGTTCTAACAAGTAGGAAGCATTTTGAAAGATATATCTATTTTCAATTTATTAACTAGCAATATTGAAACAGTCACATGTACTTTTTCTGTTCATGGTATGTTGGTTAGGAAATAATAAGAGATAGCCAAGGAAATACAAAGCCGCTCATTCACCATAGGCTGGAATCTTTCCTCGTTGGGTGAGGGAGTGGGCCCTCCAAGTGCAGGAATGATTTCCAGACCTCACTGGACAAATAGAGAACACTGCCTCTGTAATTCCAGATTTCCTCCTCCTGCCTCAGCAGTTAGTTTCTATTTAAGCTACATGCCTTGACCCCCTACCACTGGAAGGAGAGAACTGCCAGGCTTGGGCTGGCTAAGAGAAGTGGTGCCTCACGGAAGCTGTAACCACAGGTGGATGTGGGGAGGAACATGGGGGACCCAGAGAAAAGAAACTGGACAGCAACAGGCTGGTGTCTGATGCTGCTTGGGTGTCATGTGGCGAAGCACAGTCAGTTCAGAAAATTCCCAGAAAAACATTGGAAGGTTTTTAAGATTTCAAATTGGAATCTAAATTCTAAGTAACATCGTTGTTACTTCATTTTGTCTGACAGATATGCTTTGTTTTTCTAAAGCATAGTCTTTTAGACAACAGTAGTCTATTTAAACTTGAACTCACGTGTCTGATTTTTCAAAGTAATTTGTAGACATTTCGACTTATAAAGGACCATTTCTTTCACTGATATAAGAATCCTTCAAATTAATGGGTCATTCTACAATATCCAAATAAAGTGGTGCAAAAGAAGATGAAGGTTCAATATAAACATTTTTTCTGCAGGTTTCATAGTACATTTTAGAGTGTTCTTACTTTGTTTCCTAAGAGATAAATTGGTGTGTAGAGTGAGTTTCCTTTGGCACTTGGACTTGTTTCTGAAAACACTTACGTAAGAGTTCACCAGATCAAGGAATTATAGGGAAAGCTGTCAGCTTAGAAGCCTCTATCATTTTAATTTACAAAATGATAATGACCAGGAAATCAGAATTACAAGCAAAACTGCTTTCCTTTTCTTGTTGTTTTTTTCTGGTCTCTACCTCCATTTTCATTTCTCCATTTTAGTTAAGGCAGGTGTAGCTATGGGGAATTTATATTCAGTATAGGTACCATAGTGACCACCTCTTCACTCTTTGCAAGGTTTGAAAAAAAGTGTTCTAGTGTTTGGTTTATGAGAGTTACCTGTATGGTCCAGGATTAAGCCAATGGAAGCTATAGGGAAGGTGGTCTTTCTAGAAACTCCACACTAGCTTGGGTCCTATGAATGAGCTGAGCTAAGGGAAGGCATGATAAAGCCACAAACTGCACCAGATCTAAAAGGCATCCAACCACAAACAAACATTGATTTATTATTATTTTCATTAGAATGACATTTTGGATATATGAATGAAAAAGGTTATGATAAGTACTTCCTATCTTCTAATGTCAAAAGTATTAAAAAAGAATTTTTTTCAATAGCTGGGAGATGATTTTAAAAGGAAATCTTTAAATGTATAAATCTATAAAGGGAGAGTATGGGTTCTGTGCTCCTTGAGGGTAAAGACCAGTCTGTCTTGTCAACATTTGGAACCAACCCGTGAGACAGGGGCTGGCACACAGTAGGATCTGGGAATGAAGGTGGTTGAAGGGCCATCATGAAGAGGCCAGTGCTCTGAGTGGGTGCAGTGGGCCAGTCATTCCAGCATTGGGGGTGATACCAGGGCTGGCAGCTTTGGGGGCAAGATCCAGGGAAGATGTGAATTACTTGTGAGGTGTTAGTGGCTTTTTGTTTAAGCTCATTCCCAATAATATACAAGTGTGTTTTATTTAAAATTAAGTAGTAGAAAGATAGATGATGAGGCATTCTTAAAGGAATTGGTCATTCCTTAGGAAGTCTGTGGGCAACCTCATCTGTAGCCTCTGCTTCCTTCCCTCTCTAAGTGCAGAGGCCTAAGTTGGTTCTATAGAAATCATTGAAAACCACATATTCCAAGCAAAAAAAAAAAAAAAAGAGAGAGAGAGATATCTTTACCCTTACTCAGTTTGCCACATCCTATTATTTTCCCTCAAATTTTTTTAGGTGTGTCTTTATAAAAGAGTTTGCAACTGTCAATCCCAAAGTATTGTACCAGCCCCCCAGATGAACTAGATAACCCCTATTTCCCATTGTGTGCACAACGGCCAGATTAGCTGTCCTTAAAAGTTACTTCCATGGGCCTCCTTGCTCAATCAAACACATTTAGTAACTCCATGCATCACGGTGCTCTAAATACCACCTCTGGTTGGTGCCCTAGAAAACAAGCACCTTGTCTAGGTCACTAGCCCACAGGCAGTCTCCTTCATTCCCAGGCTCCTGTGGAGGTGGCCCAGGCAGTTTTAATTGTCAGTGCACTTTCCTGTCCCTTTTTTTACCCATGAGGGTCTGTTCAGCTTAAGAACCTATGCAAGAAACTCTCCCTGATCATGCCAACTATCAGAAATTTTCTTTTCAAGTTCTTAATTCCGAAACCCACCATCATGCAGCCCAGGGTCACCTCCACTTCTCCCATGATTCCTCTAGTGTTGACCGCGTATCCCTGCTTCGGTGATAATAAAAGTGAAAAAACAACAACCTGCCTTGCTTCCCAAAGAGAGGTTTTCTTTAAGCACTTGTTTTGACACTTAGAAATGATTCTTAATCAATCTTTGTCTAATATTCTCAGTACCCAAAACATTCCACATTCAACCAGGAGACCTTCAAAAAATGGAAAATAAAACCACATCGTTTCTTACAGCTTCATTTAGGATTTTTTGTGGATATGTAAATAATAGGACATCACATCATAATAGAATAGATGTGGGGAATAGAGATGAACTACCAATTAGGCTGATGACAAGTTTTATTGTCTCATATCTATAAATAGCTGTCAGTAAGTCATAGGGACAGCCATGACTTACCATTCATAGCAAACAGAGTAAATGTTTTTTCTTCTCTTTCTTTTATTTTTACATTCCAGGATCTGATTATTAGAAGGATGGCATTGTACTCTGCAGAAATCCATTGATAGTCTTATTTTATTTTCTAGTCATGACCAATGTTTAAAATTGGTATTAACAGAGTACAATGATCTGACATCCTGTTTGCACAGGGCAGGAGCGGCATCCTGTTTCAGGAGTCTTTGAGGGGGCTGGGGAAAAACTGTATGTTCATTATGCCTTCATTTGTTATCTACTATTTTATAAAGTTTCACTAAAAATACATGAGTGTGGCTTTAGAGATGCACCTTTCATGCATTCAAGCTCGAAAGCTTTCCACATGTGCATGCTAAGTGGGCTTTCCTAAGTGGCTCAGGGCAGAAGAGATGAGTGAGAAGCCTGGAAGAGAAAATCCGGGAATGAGGAAGGATGGGCCTTGCCCTTTAACTGGATCAGGTCTCCGTAGCAGGTCATTTGTCAGTTTGGTTAGATTTTATGCACCAGATCGGACTTCTGTACACAGAATCAGCTGAGCTGGCTAATGAACAGAGCAAATGATGAACACGGTGGCTAAGGGTCAGCAGATTTAGCTCCACGGCTTCATTCATACTAATCCTGGGTTTGAGTGGAAGCACTTTGTGTTTGCCCTGAATCTGTAACAGGAAATCCATTATTATGGTCCTAATCCTTCTATGCTGGACATGTGTGGTTCGACTGGCCCCCTAGCAGAGGCAGGTGGGTTCCTAGGAGTGTTCTAACTTTAGAAAGTTAAAGGGATTTTGTTCAGAGTCATGTGTGAGCTGGACTTAATGACATGGAAAGCAGGGAACAGGCAGTCGACTACAAATAGCAATTTTTCCCTCAGCATCAATGAATATTTGTCGAAGTACAAAGTGAGTCATTGTCACAGTTAAGGAAAGTAGCACTTTCTGTGTAATATGGAAACCCACATATCATTTTTCTGTGGGGAAGACACTCTGCGGGGAACTTGATTATTAAAGTAACAGTTTGCCGCTGAGCAGACTTTACCATGGCGCAAGTCTGCATGCTCCTGTTCCCACTAAGCATCGTGCTCACCCTTTGAGGCATCCCCCTGTTACAGGTGAGGACACTGAGATTGGGGCTGTTTATGAACACAGAAATAGCTCCCACTTACAGAGGACTGACTGTTTCAGGCTTTGTTCTGCTCACTCATATGTGTCAATTAATTTTATCCTCAGATTAGACCAGTGTGAGGCAGGTTCCAGGTTTATCTCCATTTATAGATGAGAAGGCAAGGCACAGAGAATTTAAACAACTTGCTCAAGGCCACACAACTAATAACTGGAACCCAGTTAGTCTTCAGAGCCTCCGATCCGACTGCTCTACTGAACTTGGTCGTCAGAGTTCTGTACCTAATGCAATTACACTTGTTTGTTGACACATCTGCCATCTCTTTACAGAATTTGAACTTCATGAAGAAGATCATTTGTTTCATACACATTTTAAAAAATTCTGGTGCCCGCTCAACACCCTGGCACAAAGCTGGTAATCAATGCGTTTACTGAGCTGTGCAAGGATATCAAGGTTGCTCGTGGTTCTTGACTAGGAAGCATTCATGCTGTAATTTGAAATCAGCCTTTTGACTTTTACTTCTTTTGAAATAGTGGTTTCAAGGTTTACTTTTCATATGAAATGGGTCAACTTATTCCTTGTTGTCTATATTTTAACTGTGAGTATGGATCAGAGTGCTACATGTCCCCAGGATAACTGACCATCCACTCTATTTGTTCCTTTTTCTGTGTCACATGCAGCCTTCTTGATACCCTCCTTTTTCTTTATTTGTTGCCTTCACTGGCTCCCTGTTGTCCAGCTCATGTTCTGAAGCTTCTGAGCCAGAAAGAACTTCGTAATTATTAACTCCTTTTAAGGATATATTAATCCTCTAAAAGGTTTCTAAGTTTCTAAAAGGGTTTTATTTATTAATTTTAGACAGGGGAAGGGAGGGAGAAAAAGAGGGAAAGAAACATCAATGTGTGGTTGCCTCTCACATGGCCCCTACCTGGCCTAGAACCCAGGCATGTGCCTTGACTGGGAATCGAACCAGCGACCCTTTAGTCCACAGCCTGTGCTCAATCCATTGAGCTATACCAGCCAGGGAAGTTTCTAATATTTTTATAATGTTCTTACTGCTTTATCAGTTTAAAAATTCATTGGTAATGTTGGTGGAAAAATGGCAACAGGCGTTAGTGAAGAGTTAGGCTGGAACCTGGTAGACACAAGAGGGGGAAGAGGCACGGGTATGCTCCTGACAAAAGAGAGAGCACACAAGGGGGTCCTGTACCAAGGGTTTTTATCTGGAGGCCTTAGGGGAGAATCCTAATAGAACATTCGTCAGCTTTCCAGTCGTGCCCCTTCGTGGTCTCCACTGATTGACTGCTTGGTGCCAGGGGTTATTAGTCAACCGGAGACTGGTCCTGATGTTCAGCCAGGGCATCACTCCATCTGAGTGATGCTTCTCTGGGCCTGGACTTGAAACACAGCTGAAGCCTAGATGTCGTCTTCCAGTGGTTAAGGCTTATGGGAATGGTGGTGTAAGGGCTTATAGTTTTATCCATTGCTAGGCACCCAGGGCTCTCCATGCTGGTAACATGTGCACCTGGCCTATGGTTCCTACTATAGTAAGAATAGAAATAAATAAGAAACGTGAAAACCAGAAGTTACCTCCCTTGCATTTCAGGGTCTTTCCTCTCACTCTTTTCTTCACTAGTATTTCCAGCACACACCCCATCAGTCAACAGCACTAATGCACGAACAGCTTGCTGTCACTGAGAAACACAGGAATGTCCAAGAAAAAAATGGTTAGAGGATATAAATAGGATATTCTCAAAGTAAGAGTTTCAAAGTGCCTGAAAACATGTGAAGCTTTCTTTCAACAGCACTAGTATAACTGTTACGTTTCACCAAATTGGTTTTTCTTTACTTCCCAGAAAATTGCTGAAATGTCAACATGCCCTCACTCCCAGAAACTATGGCATAAAATTTCCATCCTTCTGAAACCTCTTCCTAATTTTCCAGAGACTGGGGCCTCACATGGTCCAGAGCATGAGTCCTGCTTCCAAATTCAGGCCAAGGGAGGAAGAACAGTGAGTAGCAACGAGTCACTATTGCACTGTTGTAATCACCTTAATGCTCTATTGACTAATATGTTCATGGGGTTAGGGATCCTTTCCTGTTGGAGTCCAAGGGTCTCTAACCATTCTAGTTCACAGTCATGCTCAGCCCCAGATGCTTAAGGGGGAACCCTGTGATGGCTGCTTTGCTGGCACCAGCCCTCCCTGTACACCCAGCTCTGTGACGAGTTTCCCTCAGATTCTCTTTCCAGCTGGTGACTCTGCATTGACACTTTGGTATTCTTTCCCATCAGCAAACCTTCATCATAATCCATTTACCTTCCATGGTCTGTTCCACCTCAAGTGAATTTTCCTCTCTTCCAATACAGGGTTGGAG
>PVKM010027079.1:0-18976 GCA_004027735.1 Carollia perspicillata | reverse complement strand
TGCGGACTGAGGTTGTAACGAGACACAGTGGAACTGCTCATACTTTACTTATTCATCTGTAACCCAGCATCACGACAGCAAGTAAGAAGATTAGAGTGACCAGGAGAAAGCGCTGGGGCCAGATTATGAGAGACTCTATTTTTGAAAACACAGCACAGTGATTGCCTTATGTCTAAATTCCTGAAAACAATAAAACCTGTTAAAGAACTTAATCCATCTGATTAAAATAATCACGGACATTTTATATAGCAGACTTTTAATTATGTTTCCTGGAGTAAAAATCCAGGCACCCCACTCTGCCTTCTGGGCTTGTGGGCAGGTGGGAGGTCTCCTGCTCATCACCTGACTTTCTCTAGGAGGCAGTGACACTGGGCAGGGCCTTGTGGTGGCACGGGTCCCAGGGAAACCAAACACAGACTTGGGCTTGGAAAGGACCAAATCTGGTGGGGAATGTGGGCAGGGGCCCAAGAAATGTAGAGCTCTCTCTTGCAGAGATTGTAATTTAACAACATGTGAAAGAAATCCCCTGCTCCATCCCCCATTTTCAGTGTGGATGAGGCACAATATAAGATGCAGGGAGCTTCCACGGGGTTGGGACAAGAGGGCAATAGGAGTCAGGAGATCTGGGGTCTTCAGAGCCATGAGGTCAGCATGGGAGGGCTGAATCTGCGAACAGGCAAGGCATGTTCTAGTTCCTGTGGAAAATGGTTTCTCTTCTCCTTTGTCAAGAAGAGAAGTCATTTAAGGCAGAATTGGGAAATCTCAGGGTGTGCACACACCCAAAGACAGTATGAGGGGGTGTGTACATGCAAGGGATGGGACATTTGACAGGGTCCCATTGTTTCAATGACACTCACCTTTGCAGATCTGCACAATCCCCATGATGATAATCAGCGCCAGGGCCAGGAGCTTCCCAGCTGTGAAAATGTCTTGGACCCGAGTGGCCCACCGCACACTGGAACAGTTGACCCATGTGAGGAGCACTGAAAGGAAAGACCCCCAAACATAAAGAGGCTGCGGGATGCCCTCTGCACAGAGGCAGAAAGGCTCCTTGATCCTGATAATGGAATTGTAGCAGACGAGCCAAATATCCTGCAATCTCAGCCCCAGTGTGTGGAAATTTGGGCTAGGTTAATAGGTCATGAATGGGGATTACGTGTCACAAATCTGTAGTCAGAAAGTGCCATGCTCAGGGCTAGAAGCCAGAAGTAGGCATGGAAGTATGGGCACTAGCTTGGCGGGGAAAATCACAGCTGATCAGGGCAGCAGGGTGAACTTCGTTTTCAAGTCATTGTATATTCAGGGGGCGCCCTGAGCAGCTGGTGGAATCCTGGTTGTCATGTTCTTGAGCCTGGTATAGGGGGCTACAGAGGTTCAGAAGAGTCTTTTGCTACTTAGGTTTATCAAGGTATAATACATAGAGAATAAAATTCATTTTTCTAAGTGTATGATTTGACAAATGTATTCAGTTGTCTAATCACTACCATACTTTCTATATGGAACATTTCCAATACTCCAAAAAGTTCTCTCATGTGTTGTGTTTCTTTGAAATCAGTCCTCTTCCTCTGCCGGAAACCACTTTTTGTTCCTATAGTTTTGCTATTTCCAGAATGGCACATAAATGGAACATGTATGTAGCCTTTTGAGTCTAGCTCCTTTCACCTAATGTAATGCTTTTGAGATCCATTCACATGTTGTGATATGTGTGTGTGTGTATACAGTTTGTTTCTTTTTATTGCCAAGTAGTATTCTGTTATATTAATACATCAAGTTGATTTTCCATTTGATAGCTGATGGACATTTGGGTTGCTCCCAATTTGGGGGCATTACAAATAAAGCAGCTACAAACACTTGCACAGAAGCATTTAAGTAGACTAGAGGTCTTTGAACGTGGTCTTTGTTTCTCTTGAGTAAATACCCAGAAGTGGGATCTGGGTTCTATGGTAAATGTACGAGGTCTGTCCAGAAGCTATCCAGCCATGTAATATGAAAAATAGAGCCCTAGCTGGTGAGGCTCAGTGGATTGGGTGCCAGCCTGCAAACCAAACGGTCGCTGGTTCGATTCCCAATTGGGGCACATGGGTAGGTTGCGAGCCAGGTCCCAAGTTGGGGGTGTGCGAGAGGCAACTGATTGATGTATCTCTCGCACATTGATGTTTCTTTCCCTCTCTTTCTTCCGCCCTTCCTCTCTCTAAAAGTGAATAAATAAAATCGTAAAAGAAAGAAAAATAGAGACATTTGTTGAAGAAGACAGAAGACACAAGAAACATGGTACATAGGACAAAGCCGCCTAAATCCCCTTCAAAGTAGCTCCCTGGGACCTCACACAGTTCTTCTAAGTGCCATCAGCTACCCCATCGTATTTTCCTGAATCTCATCAACGGTCTGAAATCTTTTCCCTTTCCAAGGTGATTTTAGTTTTAGGAAAAGCCAGAAGTCACAGGGCGCCAAATCTGGGCTGTAGAAGGTCTGAGTCATCTGTGTGATTTGATGTTTTGCCAAAAAACTCTGTACGAGACGTGATGCATGTGTGGGTGTGTTGTCACGATGAAGCTGCCAGTCACTAGCTGCTCATAGCTGTGGCCTTCTGAATCATCCAAATAGTTTCCGCAGAGGAACGTTCAAGCTTAATGTGAAATCTGATGCAGATTCATTGCTCTACTTGCTCAGTCATTCTGAATGTGATGGCCACACAGTGCGCATGCTCACTCCATGGCATCTACCACCCCCACGGACTAGAACAGTGAAGTCATCATTGTTCACACGTGCACATTCCTCATCTGCCAGCTTACATGCCGTGCAAACTGTTCTCATTATGTTTACAATGGCTGGACTGTTTCCAGACAGACCTTGTATACTAAACTTTGTAAGAAACCACCAAACTGTTTCCTAAAGTGGCTGTATCATTTTGCATCCCCACCAGCAATGTGTGGAAGATCCCGTTGCTCTGCATCTCTGTCAGCATATACTACTGTCAGCTTTAAAAGTCTGGCTATTCTAATAGGTGTCAAGTGGCATTTCAATGCAGTTCTGATTTGCATTTCCCTAGTGACTAATGATGTTCAACATGTTTTCCTCTGTTTATTTCCACCATCCCTCTATCTTCTTGGTGGCATGGGAGGCTTTTAATCTGTTTCCTTTCCTAGGAGTCATGGGCTCTCACAGAGATCCCAACAACGTGGGACCTCCAGGCCTGGAGGCGAGCTCAGAAGCTGAGCATTAGGACGGAGGCACCCTCTGTTTTACCATCACATTCCCTAAGTAACCCATGGGAGCCCTGTGATACAGGAACAGGAGTCTCAACTTCCCCGTGGTTACGGAGTGCTTGAGAACAAAGGGGAAAAGTTAAAATCCTCTAGCTTCCCCTTCCCTTGAAACAGTGACCAAGACACCCCCTAGTTCTCCAAGGTCATATGTGTAAAAGCTTAAGAATCTTTCTTTCCCCTAACCCGGTCTCTGATTTCACTTAAACAGCTGATCAAGTTCTATCAATAGCTCACCCTGAAACTGTGCATTTACTTTCCAAATATTTTCCAACCTTACTAAATTCTGAGAACATTTTGGCAGGGTAAGGATCTGACATTCTTCTTCTTCTGTAACCTTCTTCCCTATGGTGTCTCTGCCTGGCAATTTCTTCTCGTCTTTCAAGATCCAGCTCAAATATCACCTGTTCTGTGAGTTGTTATTACTCTACTTATTCCTGACAATGTGCCTGCCAGGGAAGATATATCAGCTGCGTTTCATAGACAAGGAACAAAGTTTGTCCCTCCTGTCGCCTATCAGACCACTTCGTTTATATCTAATTTTGGCACTTATGTCTTTGTATTATAATGATCTGTTTCTTTTTCTCTGTCGTGTTGTAGAGCAGGAGGGCAGGGACTGTGACTTTTTCATGTTTTTAATCCCAAGGCATATCATTGGTGCCTTCAAATAGTAGGTGCTCAGCAAATATTTGATACTTGAATGAAGACAATGCCCCAATTCATTAGCCTTCCAATCTCACCTCAGTCTACATATTTCACAATGCCCAGCAATCCCCTTGCTCTCCAGGAAACTCATCAAAAGGAGACATAATCCTCAACTGGTGTCCCAGAGCCAAAAGAGCAAGAGGAAGAATGACTTCGAGAGTAGAAGCTCTTGACTCCTTGTGGAGAGGCTGTTAGCCAAGATGGTGTCATAAGAGGGGAATGATGACAGGTTGTTAAAGGGAGGATTTTAAGTGCCTGAACAGGGAGGACGTTTTGTAAACACCAGAATGTTCCAGATGGACTGAGATATCCTGATAAATACACATTTGGTTTATCTTACTCAATTCAGTAAGGATCACGCGCCTGGTGACAATCCAACCCAAATCACTCTAAACAACTAGGCTTCTTCCCCAGGGCTCTGAAGCATGCTAGGGATGAGGCTGGGCCCCTGGGGTCCCAGGAGTTCAGCAGACACAAGCAATAATGACTAAAAGATAAAGGAGATTGACTTAGGGAAGGAAGGAGGATCAGAATACAAAACCCATGTGGCTCGGGGATAGGTAAGGATTATGGAACAAGGAGCAGAGAAGGAAATTATCCTCCATCAAGGGGAGGAGGGGGAGGGCAGGGATGTGGCAAGAAAGTGCTTGGAGGGAAATGAGGACAGAGCAGGACAACCAAGGGGGAAGGGGAATGTGGCCACTTCCCTGTGAGCAAGGACAGAAAACACAAAACCATCTCTTTGTCAAGGCAGCCAGAAAGACTCTTTGAAAAAGTCAGCTCTGTAGTATCCTGCTGGGATCAGAGATATCTGAAGGGATATTTGTCAAATAAACTCGAGGTCTGTATCTTCTGTCTTTCCTGAGTTTATCTCCACAACTTCACAAGAACCCAGTCCTTGACTAATACTTAACCTTTCCCCTTTACAGGGATCTTTCAGAAATAAAGAGAGAAATCCTGAGAATGAGGTGAGGAGACAGGCTGCCTGACACTAATCTCCTTGGAACAATGGCTGCAGGCCTTGTGTGACCTTTTGCCGGCAGTTAGGAGAGATTGCAGCATGTGACCGAAGAAAAAAAGAAGGTACTTTCAGTCTCCTGGTAGCACAGGACAGCTTCCCTCACAGCAGGCTGAAACCCGAGCCTCCGTCCAGAAGGAAAGGTCAGTGAGTGAGTGAAGGCAAAACTTGCCAGATGCTTGCCAAGCCTCTGCCCTGCTGCTATCCCGCACCCCTTTCTGTTGCTGACGGTTATGTTCCTTCTCTCTCCCCTGAATTTTGTGTGCCTGAGATAGTGATGTCAGGGAAGATGCGTGTAGATGGGGACCAGTAGCCACTGCAGCTTGCAATGTGGGGGTATCTATCTATTTATCATCTATCCATCCATCCATACATGCAGTTGTCATCTACAAAGTTCCTACACATGCTAGGCACTGTAGTAAATAGGGGAGTTATAAATAAGACTCAAGCCCCCACCCTTAGGAAGTTGACATCCTAACCGGGGAGACGGGTGAGCTAAAAGATGATCACAAAACAATGTGGTGATGGTAGAGTTCTCATGGAAGCCAGCGGGCATCTTTTCTATAGCACAAGGAGGCCCTAGCAACAGGGAGAATTTTATAATTTTGGCCTAGCTGGACAAAATAGTAAAAAGGCATACAACTCTGGTTCCTGTCCATTGTAATCTGGCTGTGGGGTTGGTTGTTGCTTCTCTACGGGCCTCCATGGAAGCTCAGGCTTATCTATATTTCTTGGGCCTTATCTCCTTTGTTTCCTTGCTTATAAAAGAAAAGGTGTAAAAACTATCAAGAAGATGCTGAAGTCAAGGGTTAGTTCCTTAATCTGCCCTGTTTGAAAAGCCTAATGTCAAAGTGATGGGAAAGGTACAAAAAACGAGGCAGACAAGAGTAGCCCCAGTCATCCTGTGCCCTGTCCAGAGCCCAGGGCCTCTCAACGGCCAAGTGGGATAGGCGGGCTCGGTGCTTCCTGCCGCCGGTGGGAAAGCTGCGGGACTGGCAGAGAAATGCAGAATCCTCCTCGGATGGATGACTAAGCAGATCCTAGAAGGCCTCTGCTGCGGAGGGGGTGGGCCAGCTCCTGCCTCCTGCAGAGAGGGCGTCCCTAGCCCCATCTCAGCTCTGATCGTCAGACCCTGATCCCTGGGGAGTCACAGGAGCCTTTCCTTTACTTCCCTCTGATAAGAGCGCCAGAACTCATGGGGCTGGGCAGAAGAACGGCATCCCCAAATGTCAACATCTTAATCTTGTGAGTATGTTACCTCGCATGATGTAAGAAGTTCTGCAAATGGGACTAAATTAAGGATCTCCAAATGGGGAGATTATTTTGGGTTATCTGAATGCACACAATGGAATCATAAGAGTCCTTTACAAAGGAGGCAGGAGGGTCAGAGTTAGAAAAGGAGACGCGATGACCAAAAGAGAGATCAAAGAGGGAGAAAGAAACACTCCAAGATGCCGCCCTGCTGGCTCTGAAGACAGAAAAAGGGTCCATGAGCCAAAGAATGCAGGGGCCTTCTAGAAGCTGGAAAAAGCAAGGAAACGATTCTCCCCAGAGCCTCCAGAAGGAACACAACTTTGCCAACACCTTGATTTAGGACTTCTGACCCTCAAAACTGTAAGAATTAAATCTGTAGTTTTTTAAGCCACTAAGTTTGCGGTAAGTCTTCCCAGTAGCAATAGGAAACGAATACAGGGCCAGACTCCCCACAGAAAGACCAGAGAGCAAGGTGCATACATAGCCTTCAAGAGAAAAGCTTTTAAAGAGCAACCAGGCAGCACACACCAGGACCCAAAGGAACCACTGTCCAAAAAAAACACCAAGAGGAGGGAAGTGGTGGGGATCTCTACAAGTGGGCGGTGAAAGTGAAGTCACCATTGTGCTGATCTAGTTGGCAAATTTTTACACCACATGGCAGCATCCCAACTCTTCCACACCCTCCTCCTGTCAGTGGTACCTATGGTCACTGCTACCAGTGCCATTTGAGCCTCCGAGTCTGCTACCTGAAGATACTGGCCAGGTGGCTTTCTGGGCAGCAGGACGTAAGATGCCACTGTGGCAAAAAGAGGAAGACTAAGGTGGCTGCTTCTCAGAAACCAACAGAGTCGTGTCCATCATCCCCGGGGCTTTTAAAATAATTGTCCACAGGCAGACTTGTCTCTCTGCCTTGTGTCCTCCCCTCTGGGCCCTTGTCAATGTCACCATCACACGTTCCCTGGAACTCCGGGAACTCCATCTGGATTTCTCAGTCTTGATGACTTGCCCCTTTCTCAGGAGTGGGCTGGAGGGAACCTGGAAAGCCTTGTTTTCCTTTAGAATTTTCAAAACCAGGCCTCTCCTTGTCTTTCCAGAAAGCAGGCAGTAGAAAGGGTGAAGACAGATGGTGAAGGACAGAGAAGAGTGAGCATGAGAAACAATAACAGGGAGGAAGGAGGGAGAAGAGGGAGGAAGGGGAGAGCAGCAGACAGAGAAGGGAGGGGGTAAAAGACAGAGAGAGCACAAGGCACAAGCGAGCGAGCTTGGGCGGCAAAATAGAGCGAGAAGAGGCCAGGATAGAAAAAAGAAGATGGAATATAGTAAGCAGACAGGTGCTGAACAGGGAAGCTAGTGATACTACTCTGTAGCAATCACAGCAGCCTGTTCCTTTCCAGAACTTCAAAATAAGCACCTTTCTGGAATAGCTCCTCAGCCCTCCCAAGCAGTGGTGTATTTCACCTGGTCATGTGCCTGACAGTGTGTAGGTTTCTGTCTCACCTTTTGCTGCGGTGTGCACTTCTCTGCCTTCTGCCACGCTCTGGCCAGCTTCCCCGACTCCCTCCCTCTGGACCCGAAGCAAAAGGGGCGAGGTGATGCCGGTTAGACCAGCCTTCCAGTGACCAAGCTGGAGCAGCTGGTGAGCACCCAGCCTGCAGGGGGAAGGGGTGTGGTGACACTCTGCTCTGTGATAGGCTGAACGGCTGGACGGCTGGACGGGACTCCTTGGCGGTCTCCCTTGCTTTTGGAGGAACTAGGCACGTGATTCTAATTGTGGAAAGGCTATTCCGGGTTGACCTGCCTAACCGTTTTCAGACATAGGAGGTAACCAGTACTGGCTGCCAAAAGGCACTGATAGGCAAAGAAAACACAGAACCCTGTTTAAATTCTAATGCACTCAACCCAAGGCTCTGATGAGGTTCCAGTTCTGCCCATGCAGGCCAGCCCGAGCTCTTTCCTCTTCAGAGAGGCTGGGGAACAATTGGGGTAGGATTGTGAACACAGAGCCAGCTTCCTAGAATCTTTCCCTGGATTCCTGGGCCAATACATTTTTCATATGGGGTGAGGATCTGCCTTATAAAGTCTCAAGTCCCTGCCTGCCAAAAAACAAAGGTTGGTACTATTGTATGTTTAAATAACTTGACTGATGAAAGACAAAAACATCTAAACAAAGCGAGAGCAACCAAAGAAATCAAAGCAGCCCTTCCTGACACGCTAAGCTTTGATCCCAGTGTCTGTTAGGTCCACAAAGAGGCTTTGAGATAGATCCTGCCTACCACACTGCAGTAACATTTTGCCCTTCTCCTCCAGGCCTTTTCGTGTTGAAGCGCTGACACTGTTTGAGAAGTCTCAGAGGCCCCTCTAAGAACAAACAAGCAGAGGAGGACGAGTGCAGAGACCCCATGTTGCTTCTGGAGGCCCCGAACTACACAGCCTTTCCTGGAACTTTTGGCTAAGCCCCCACCCCTTCCCCTTCCCTTCCTGGCTCTCTCTTCCCCTTCCTTTTTATCCTGATCCCTCCAATGGCAAGTGCCAGTTGCTGGACCTGGAGTTTCTGCTGAATCACCATCCAGTACTTAGTTCAGCCAAGAAGCCCGAACACCCAGCTCAGCATTTTCTGAGAGCTGAGAATTCTCTCTTCAGCAATAGCTAAGCACAGCTCCTGAGCTGGAGTGGGGGAGAAGAGAAAAATGGGACACCCGCGAAGACAGACATAGTGTACCATGCCACCTTGGGAAGCCCTGTTTTAATCCTGTTCATGACCGTTCCGGCCTTGGCCTGAAGAATTCCTGTTATTTCATGCCCCCATACTCAGGGCCGATGCCTCCCAGACTCAGAGCAAGGGGCATGGGATGGGTTCTGAGGGGTCTGCACTGAGCCTGAGAGGGCTAACCTGACTCCCTATCATCCTCAGCTTTGGGGGAAAGGAGGTCTGGTTGATTCTTGCACTGGAAGGCTTGTGGGCTCTGTTAGCATCCACCTAAATCTGCGGATGCTTGAGTCCCTTATGTAAAATGGTCTATAAACCTGGACTTAGGCTGCAAAATGCCCAAGACTGGTCAGTGTAGGCGAAAAAAGGGATTCTGGGGAGCCCTGACTGGTGTAGCTCAGTTGGTTGAGCTTCATCCCCATGAAGCAAAAGGTCTCTGGTTCGATTCCCAGGCACATGCCTGGGTTGCAGATTCTGTCCCCAGTCTGGGCACGTGCGAGAGGCAACCAAACATCAATGTTTCTCCCCCTCTCTTTCTCCCTCCCTTCCCCTCTCTCTAAAAATAAATAAACAAAATCTTTAAAAAAGGGGGGGTGTTGGATAATGGGGAAAGTTACCTCACATAGTGATCCGATCATCAATTCCTAACTGGGCAGCTCATGGTAAGTAGTCATGCCCCACCCAGGTCTATAACTTCTTTAGTAGAAGGCTTATTTTTGCCTTAGCAAGCCTTTGTTTCTGTGCATCTAAGTTAACACACTTTCGAAATGCTCCCTTTCAGACCCTTTTTTCGAATACCTGACCACCCTTTTAGATCCCTCCTTCTAAAGCATGACCACATTTCCACAACTCTCCTGTAATCCTATCCCTGCCTTGCTTTCTCTTACCTTCCTGTAAGCTTCCTTACATTGCCTTAGTCTCAAGTGCGTAAAAGAAATGGCAAACTGTTATTCTCAGAAGCACTTATCTCATTCTTTTGAGGTCTTGCTTCCAGGTGTATCCTTTGTTTAACTCAAATTTTTATGAAAATTCTTTACAGGTTTTGACATTCTTACGTTGACATCAGTGATCACCCAGTTCCAAGGACAGCTAGCACTCAAACCAGCTAAACTCTCAAAACTAATCTTGCCCTCTCTTCTTTCTCCCAGCGCTCTCGGCACCACTAGGCTTCACTCCCATGAATCTTCTGATTGATTTCACGTTCCTGGGTATGTGATAAATTTGGTGTGTCACATTAACCCTTAAAAGTTTACCAGACACAATTAATGGATGATTTCATAAACCACCGGTGCTGGCTCCGCTGGGGAAAGAAAAAAGAAAGTGATCCTTGAGAGTCAACAACACAAGGCTAGTGGAGAATTTGAGCTTCTAGGCTGGTGTGAGAAAGTCAGCAAGTTGTTTCCGTACTCGTGGAAGCTGAACTCCAGGAAAACTCCTTTTCAGGGAACCTCAGTCTCATCTTCCCAAGCTTCTCATTCCCTAGTTCCCAGGACTTGGGCTATGTACACCCTTTGAACAGCAGAGTTCTAGTCTGAGAGTAAAAGGTAGAGACCAGAAGAGACACTCTGAGAAGCCAGGAAAGAGGAGATGATCTGTCCAGGAATTCAAGCACACTGAAACTGAAAAGAAGACCCCAGCTTCTCAGATAGCCAGTGGTTAAATCCTGAGCTGAGAACAGACTGGATGTCAACTAATGGACAGAAGTGTCCAACACCAAATGGATTTCAAAAGAAGAAGATGTACATTCTTGAATTCTTTGTAATTGCTTACTATGATATATAAACCAATAGTTGTTCATCTTATTAGAGCTCAAGACTAAATTGCTCTACCAGTAGTGTAAGATGGAAGGCAACGAAGATACCTTCATTCCCAGGACTAGAGGCACAAGGAATACTCCAAAGGCCAGACAGGGCAGGGAGGAGGTAAAATAGCACTAAGAAATGGGACTCTGCCATTACAGGCATGGAGTCCACACGCATAGGAATGCCTTCCTCAAGTGCTAGCAACAAATCTTAAGTGTTAGAGAGGGAACAGAAAAGGTGGCAAAGACAGAGGGGTCAGCTCAGCCCAGTCTGAACCTCACCAATGAGAAGACATTAAAATATGAGCCAGTGTTTTCCTTGATTGGTTTCACCTGTATTCCCACAAGAACGTGCCATCCTTGATTCTCTCACCATTAGTCACCAAATCCTGCTAATTCTACTTTGTAAATGCCAAACACAGTTGACCCCTGAACAATGTAGGGGTTAAGGGTGCCAACCCCACCCTCCATCCTCCTTTGGTTAAACATCTGCATATTACTTTTACCTCCCCAGAAACTTAACTGCTGTCCTCCTTGGGTATCCAAGGAGGGGTGGTTCCAGGACCCCACCTCCCACACCAAAATCCACAGATGCTCGAGTCCTTTATGTAAAAGAGTGTAGAACAATGCACATAGTCGGCTCTCTTCATCCACAGGTTCACAACCACAAAATTAAAATACTGTGTTTGGTCCAAGGTTGGGTGACTCCATGGATGTGATACCTGGGGATAGGAAGGGCCAACTGTATATTTAGTGAAAAAAATCCACATATAAGTAGAGCTGTGCAGGTCAAACCTGTGTTGTTCAGGGGTCATCTACTCTCTACTCCACTGCCCCACCCCTAATCCACATCGTTGTCACCTCCAACCTGAATTCCCATAACCACACTGTGACTGGTCTCCCTGTGTTGGATCTTATTCCCCTTTTCAATCTCTCCTTTAGCCTTTCAGCCATGATTCTTCTAAAACATAAATATGATAATGTCAGTCCTTCTTCTTGAAACCCTTTAATCCCTTCCCATTGCTCTTAGAGTAAAGCCTGATCTCTCTAGCATGGCCCATGAGGCCCTTCGTGTTTGGGTCTTCACTTCTATCTACATTTCCTACCTCGAGTCTGTGCTGTGGTTATCCAGAACTACCTGGAGCTCCCCCGGAGGGCCCTCGTTTCAGTCACATCTAGCTCCCAGAATGTTGTCCTCTTGGGGGAACTTATCGCTTAAAACTGAAGTTCACTGCGTAGTTGTCGTAATCATCCATTGGACTGAGGGGTATTACATATTCTCAGACTTAACACAGTGCCTGGAGCAGAACAGACACTTGAATATTTGATGATTGAATGACTCTGTGTCCTGCAGTTCCTACAGAGGACACACAGGTAGACTCAATAAACACTCACGAGAAAAGGCTTAATTTTCTGCTGCTGCTGCAAATGAGAATGAAGATCTTTCTGGTTCACGGCTTGAGTATCTAGCACGTCCTGGGCTCTTGATAAATATTTGTTGAATGGGCAAAGTATTGTGATTCTCATTTATGTAATGCTTCTTGAGTCTCGACCCCTAAGATATTCAACTCTAGAGCAGACTTTGAGTAGCATCCTGGGGTAACCACCCTGAGAAAGACTTCCAACCAAAGGCTTGTTCAGTGCTCCTCAGGGCTTTGGAGAGGACATGGAAGGCAAAAACACAGAGAAGGTGTAACTGCTCATCACGAAAGCTAGAGATAGTTAGATGAAAAATATTTCACTTTGATCTCTAGATAAAATAGATTCCTTCCTCTTAGTAGTCAATCAATCAACATGCCCAGCTGATTCTACCCCTGAATCTTGTTCTTCTCCCCTTGTAACTTTGTTTTTATTTTAGGCCACCACCTCTCTGGCCTGGACAAATGCTTAGCCTGCTAATTCGTCTCCCTGCTTCAAGGGTCATGGCCTTTTCTTCACTCAAATGTGAACCTAATCTTGTTACTCCTCAAAATCTTTCAGTGGTTCCCCATCCCTTTGATGAAATCTGCTTTTTTCTGCATGACGTACAGGATCCTTCAAGGTTTGGCTCCTGCTCACCTGTTCTCCTGTTACTCTCCTTGGCTGCACCCACTTAAAAGTACTTGCTTTTCTCCAACAGGTCATTTCTCCCTTGACCCCAAGTCTTGCCTGTGCCCTTCCTTCTACCTGGCTATTCTATTTTATGCCCATGTGGAGCCTATTACTTGCCTTTCAAGATTTAGCTCAAGCTGGGAGCCTTCCCTAACACCTTTCCCAACTTTGAAGCACCTTTTGTCATTCCATTGTATTGTATTTGTTTGTGCGCCTATCTCTTTGCCAGCCTTTAATCTCTTCCAAGACTGTATAAATAATGCTGTATCTCCACTCGGTGTAGGAATTCAATACGCAATTAACTGATGGATTTGCAGTTTCTGTTTTTTCTAGAAAATCTGTCTACAGAGTAATTTTCATCTTATGCATTATAATAATGAAAAATGGAATTTTAGTCAAATTGACTATTGCACAAAAACTAAGGGATTTTTAATACATTTATATTTTAAATGTTGACTAGTTAGAAGATGTCCAGAAAAAGGGTGGGGGGCTTGGATATATGAGAATCAAATTTTAGCCAGTCTATTTGCCAGGATTCCTGTGCATATAAAAGACTGATGAGACACCCAAAGAACTCTCTAGGGATGCGGGAAGGGCAAGAAGGCAGCATATGAGGCAGGCAATATGTTTAGTACCCAGGGATGAGAAGTTTGGGTCTTGAGAACATGAAGCCTCAAAGGAAAAAGAACTGAGATTAAAGGATTTACATACTGGGAAAGACTGTTGAATCCTTTGATGTAAAGGGATTAATTTGCAAGAGACATGCAAAACAATACACACAAGTTTATCTATCACAGTATCATGCATCAAGCACCTGGAAACTTTCTTGGAGCATCACCTGCCCTTTATGTAGAGAAACTACAGAGCAACTCAGGGCTAAAAGTAATGCATACAGTGAAGTGCTTAAGAAGAAAAAAGTCTGAATTCCTGGCAAACTAGCCTATTAGGAATCTCAGTAGAGAAACAGAAAACAAGATAAGAAGCATTTTTTTTAAAACAATTTTTTTAACGATTTTATTTACTTATCTTTAGAGGGGAAGGGAAAGAGAGAGGGAGAGAAACATCAATGTATGGTTGCCTCTCATGCGTCCCCTGCTGGGAACTGGCCTGCAACCCAGGCATGTGCCCTGACTGGGAATCGAACCGCGATCCTTTGGTTCACAGGCCCCCGCTCAATCCACTGAGCTACACCAGCCAGGGCTATAAGAAGCATTTTTAAGTTGTAAAATGCATGCAGGATATTCTGTTCCACTCAGGGAGAGAAAGGAAAAGGAGCTTCTTTAGTACAAGACATTAAGGGAGAAGAGGGGAAACTTGAATGAGAAGGGGAAAATCTACTTCAGATACTGGACATAGCCCCAGCCCCAAAAGAAGGGAAGGAGGCCAGGAAACTGCTTGAGTAAAAGGTGGTCTGGTCCCCAGGCGGGTGGGGGCGGGGCGGGGGTGGAGGTGGGGATGGCGAACAGAGCCCAAAGGCTACCCATTGTTAGGGAGTAAGAAGCACAAATAAGGGACTCCAGAACACCTGGTGCTCTTCTGTGTCACTGGGACCACTTGGTTTATAACCTGAAAGTCAGGTAAGAGCCAAAAGATGCAGCTACATGCTAAAAGAGCAAGCTGCAGAAATAACCTATCAATATGTATGTCTAAATACCCAGATACATACAGGGATAGATGCATTTTATTTAGGATGTATGGATACCCATCCACTGTTACCAGGGCTACTGGGCAGGAGAGGGGGTGTAGATAAGGGGAACATCTTTTACCTAGAGAATATAGTCATTTTATGAAATACTAAAAAATAAAAAAGGAAGGAAGGAAGGAAGGATCTCCAGCAAATCACAAAAGAACGCACCCAAACTGTTTTTACACCTCCTGATCCCCTCCTTCCTAACTCACACCTCCCACTAATATGCTTGCTCTGGAGAAGGGAGAAAGGCTTTTCATTTAATTAAAACGTAAAATACTTTCTTTTTTTACTGCCTGGTGGCTAGGGATATTCTGCTGAGTCAGCAGTGAATAATCAGCTTTGACCTAAATCATAAAATAACTCACAGCGGCAGCTGCAGTTGCATAAGCCTGATCCAAATCCACGGTTCCTTCTCTCTCTCCCCTCTCCTCTCCACCCGCTCCAGACTCCCAGCAGGCAAGCCAGTTACAGCAGGTTCTTTCTGCCTCTCCAACCTCATCTGGTTCTTCCCACCATCATTTTTCATCCGGATCTATTCTAAAAACGCCCCATGGAACCAGATTTGACCTCATCTCCTCTCTCCCACAGCAGACCTCAGCCAGGGGCTTGGCCGTACCGGTTCTCCCAGCTGGGCTCCTGCCCAGTCCTCCAGCTCCTCAACCCAAGGCCCTCCATCACACAGCAGCGACCTCTCCACAGAGGGTGGCCTTTCCCTCAAAAATTCTCATTTCCACAGTGGATCCAGCCTGTCAGCACTCCAAAATGAGACAGCAGAAAGCAGAGCTTCTCATGTCAGTACATCCAGATCATCTTCACACTCTCTACTGCTTCTACTAAGAATATGGTTGGACTGGGCCAATCTTGGCTTTACTGCCAAGGAACACTGGGCCTATTCTACACAGCTGGCTTGCCTGGCAACTGCTAAGAGAATGGGGTGCAGCTAGACGATGGTGGGAGGGGTGCCTGAAATAAAAGATAGCATTTAATGAAAGACAGCATCTACCAAACCTTCCTGACAGCCTGATTCTTATTTATTTTACTGGATGCCTTAAGAGATGATTTGAGGGGCCTGTAAAAGTGGGTGAAAAAAATATTCAATGAACCAGAAAACAGAGGCTTTGCACACCAACTCAAAGTACCTGGGAGTGTCTGAGAGGAAGTGTGGCTGTGTGGCTGAGTCCACAAGTGCACTCCTGTGGAGAGAGGAGTTGGGGACTCCACTGGCCCTCACCTCTGGGAGGGCAGGGGTAGTGCACAAGGTGAAGTGAGGAGCTGTTTTGCATTTCTCCCAAGGAAATAAGGAGGAATAAGTTTGGGTTTAAGAAAATTCTCCTGCTTATGAAGGTGGAAAAGTATGTGCATGCATATCTCAAGGACACTGAAAAATTCCTCTCTCTGGAGGGCAAGCCTGATCTTGTTAAGCTGGTCATAATTGCTTTGCAGTTCTACTTAGAAGGCACAGGAGAGGCCAGAGAAGCTTTGTTGGATCTTTGATGTTAGGAATCAGGAGAGGGGAGATCTTATCATTATTGTCCTTAGAGTTTCTAAATTCCTCCTGGCTTGGAGGAATTCCTCCTGGAGTTTCTAAATTCCTCCTGGAATTCCTCCTGGAGTTTCTAAATTCCTCCTGGAATTCCTCCTGGAGTTTCTAAATTCCTCCTGACTAGCAGTGCCCAGATGAGATGTGGGCTGCCGAAGGGACCATGTACAACTGGTCTTTCTGGAAATGGGCTGCAGGCAGGCAAGGTCCTCATCTCTTGGGAGGGTTTGTACCTCTCTGGCCTGAGGGGCAATCTGTGAGGCTATACTATACCAGAAGGTCTTTGCCTAAGATGTTACCCACGCTTGGTGGGTTTAGGGAATGCAAAGGAAGTTGTAGGGTGCCGAGGCCCAGGGAACTCCCCACTGTGGCTTGGTTTCTCTCCTAGGGGATGGACTGAACAGTCTCAGGATTCTCAACGTCTAGTTGGAGGCCAAGAGTGGCCTCCTGACTCAGTCATTTCACCAGCATCAACAGGAAAAAGGAAGCCACGTCTGTGTGCATGAGATGCTGAAATAGCAGTAGCCAGCATTCATGTGGTCTCCGTTATAACCCCCTTAGTCTGTCTGATGGCAAAAAAAGCACTCTTCCTGTATCCCCATCCCCTCTTTGTCCTCCCCCACCCCCCTAGCTCTAGATCCAATTAGCAAGTAGGCACCAAGTGACCACCATCATTGACTAATGGCTGGGCCACAAGGTGCCCCAGTGTCCCGTGCAATCCTTGCAACCACACCCTCCTGTGCAGGCTGGGGTGGGTTACTTTGCCAAGCACTCATAGTAGTTAGAAAGTGGTACAGAGATGCAGCTTCCTGCATGCAACCTGATTCTGGAGTCCACAATCCTCTGTAGATCTGTGAGCAGGCCTGACCAAACAACTGTCTTGGCCCCACAGTACCACTTGCCTGGATGGCAGGGGTCTATCCCAGGGCCAAACAGGGCACACTTTCCAAGGAGACCACCTTTTGGGGCCCAGCTGGCTGTCCTGTGAGAGGCTTTGAGATGGCTGAGTTACCCCTCTCACCCCATCCCACAAGCGTGACAGATCATATAAGTGAAAGTGCTTTATATGAAGCTCCCTGCCAATGAAAGTTTGAGCAGCTACTTAAGTTTCTTCCTTTTTTAACGCCAGGTAACGATATGCAGAATTCATTCATTCAAAGCACAGATGAAGGAAATGGCAAAATAAGGAATGGGGAAAATATAAAAGAGGGCAGGAAAGAAAGAGGGTGAGGTAAAAGCAGCAGAGAAAGACATGGAGACAACCAAGAAGGCTAAAGGGGCTGCCCTGAGAGCAAGACGCAGATGGCACTTACATAGGCAGATGGCAGCCAGGAGTCGGAGTCCATATTCTGGGGGGAAGCAGGTGGGGAAGAGCGGCTGTAGCACGTAGTTGGAGAAGGTGAGGGCGATGACAGCCTGGTTGGTGGGGTAGATCACCAGCACAGCAATCCATAGCCTCAGGAACCTGAGGGGGAACAGGACAGGACTTGACCCAAGATGGCAATGGAGATACCCGCCCCCACTGAAGGCATGGCAGGGATTCAGAAGTCATCAGGGGAAGCCTGGGCAAGTCATGGGGCAGCATTAGGAGGGACAGGTAGGCTACAGAGATGCATTTGCTTTTTATTTTCAAGATGCTGAAAAGCCCAGTCCTCCCTGAAAAGAGACACTCAGCCCTCTGCAATGACAATAAAACAGTTTAACGATGAAGAGCTAAGTTTCAACTAGTGCTAACGCATGTCTTGGCATTCTTTCACTCTTCCCTCTCCTTTCATGGTCTCTTCTCTACTATTCTGGCCCCCAGCATCCAGTGGTGGAAAATAAAACGTGCAACCTCAGCATTTTGACAGCCAGGACATGCTAAGGGTGTGACCGCTTACACAAATGTCACAGGCGTCACTGAGCGGGTATTGTGGGAGAAGTGGCCTCCACACCCTTGCACTTCTGGGGTGAAGGGTGAGTTCTTTAGTAGCAGGGCTGCGGAAGCTGAGGAAATTCAACAGCAGAGTCTCACTTTTGAGGGAGGCTATTATCCTTGGAAATAAATGTAAGAGAGCGCCTCTGTCTTTTAGGTGGTCACTGTCATTTGTCATGATAAAAGGGCTTTGTTTTGTGATGTGCTTTCCCTTGAGGTCTCCAGTCAGAGTTATCATATTTGCTCTCCCTCACAGACTCTTGCCCACTAAGGTCAACAGAGATTCAAACTACAACCTGGTTCCTCAGTCACTCTCAGGAGCATCAAGGGGACACAAGACTTCACTAGCAAGCATGACATGGAGGCAAAAAGAGAAACTCCATTCTCTTGCTCTCCTTGGCACATTGGAAAACCCCGGTCTTGGCTTCCTAGACCACTCAGGTCTCTGCAGAGCCTCTTACCCAGCCAGTCCTCCAAAGATGTCCTTGACGTAGGAGTAGTCGCCCCCAGATTTGGGGATGGTTACTCCAAGTTCAGCATAGCAAAGGGCTCCCACAGCTGTAATGAGACCCGTCACGATCCAGACGATAAGAGCGAGGCCCACGGAACCAGCATTCTCCAGCACACCCTTTGGTGAGACGAAGATTCCAGAGCCAATGATGTTTCCTGCATGAGGCATCAAAAGTTCCAGGGAGACAGTAGCATCAGCAAAGGTGGCAGGACCAGCATTTGCAGGGATGGTCTCATCTCTGATCTGATTCTAAAATACCTTTGGGTTGCATGAATCACTTTCAGACAGGTATGTCTAGCAATCCTTCTCTTTAGGAGCAGGGAAAAAGGGGCAGACAACAGGCATTTAGAGACCAGGAATGTGGTCAGGTACTCTACATGTTTTCTTTAATCCTTAGGTTAAGACTATGGAGTCGGAGATCATTTCTCCCATGTTACAGAGGAGGAAACTGAGTCTCAGAGATAACACCAAGTGCATTGCC
>PVKM010027078.1:0-18988 GCA_004027735.1 Carollia perspicillata | reverse complement strand
TCCCCACCTCCCTCCCCTTTCCACCCCCCTTAGTTTTTGTCCATGTGTCCTTTATACTTGTTCCTATAATCCCCTCCCTTTTTCCCTGAAATTCCCTCCCCTCTCCCCTCTGGATACTGTCATCCCCTTTCATTTTCATTTATTTTATATTTTATGGCAAGAAAATACAGCTTTAAAAAGATTGCCCCTCATCAGACCATTTTAGGAACTTTTTTGAGCAAGCTCACGTTTTTTTATTTTGGCCTCTCTGTCATGCATAATAATCACCCCCAGCATACCACAAGTTGTTTTCCAGAAAATCAGAATCATCAACAAAATGCTGGGGAGAACCCGACTTACTGTTTGAAGGGGATGTTGGCACTGGGAGAAGGTCTGTGCTAATGGAGGAAGAAGGAGCTACTGCCAACTTTGTGGTCCAGGTTTCAGAAGTCACCTTGTACATTGGCTAAGCCTCCACCCAATGTCACTTAATTCTCTTGGATAAATTCCATTATGTCATATATTTCTGGGGGTCGAATATTGTAGTAAAAGAATGTCTCCTCACCCAGTAAGTAGTAAGGCAAGAACAGAGCATCCCAGGTTCAAGAGTAAGAGGCTGTGAATGTTTCCTCCTACTCTCTCTGGCAGAGCCTCCTCTTTCCTGGGATGTGTTATGGGAAGAATTGATCCCACCTTCAACCTTTTCCTCCAAGAGTGAGTCAAGATAGCCTTTACATCAAGATATAAAACTTGCAATGATTTGTTCAGGGATAATCACTTGTCCTGAGCTTATCCAATTAAGTACAACAGCACTCCTGTGCAAGACATTTGGTTGCTGAGGAAGTGGATTCTTTTGCTGGTTGGAAATTGGCAGCAAGAGGAAGCCATTAGTGCCATTTTGAGATGATGAAGGGAACAACAGCACTGGGAAAACACATCTAAGAAATAGGCACACATTTGAGCCTCTGAGTCAGCCCTGCATTTTTGGGTCTTTTAGTTGTAAAAATCAATAAATTTTCTTTATTTTAGCTCTAAGGTATTAGTGTGGCTACACTGTGTCCTTCATCTTAGACATAGCACTTTAGATCACAGCCCTCTGCTCCTGTGGCTGTGATGGAGTCACCACAAAAGTAGTTCATGACTTGGTATTAGAAAATCTGAGCTCAAAATCTTGTTGAGACTGAAGTCGTTGGCTCTCTGAGAATCCATTCCTCACATGTACTAGGGATGATCAACTCCTGGCCTATTTAGCATGGAATTGTTGTGACTCAAGTGCAATATTGATGAGAGAGCAGCTAAAGAGCCACAGCAGATGAGGTGCCGATGCTCACCCCACCGTTTACTTCCTGGATCATGCTGGGCACTACCCAGGCCAGTGCTCTTAAAGCCAGTCATCTGAGAACCAAGCAGGCACAAAGCCCCAGGCACTGATCCCACTAAGGCAGGAGAAAGGCTAGGTGGAAGGAGGAAATGCCTAGCTCATGGGAATGCCTGGGGGCAGGAGAAGGCCCATCTCCCATCACCTGTTCACCACCAGAGTCTTGGAGAGTATAGGACAGTAGCTCACTTGACTCTGCTCTTTTGAGCGTAATAGAGAGGTCAGCTGGCCTGACAGGCCATTAGCAAGGACTCAAGGATGATGTGACTCCATGGAAAGCTACAAATACTCAGGGTGTACTTCTTCCACACAGAGTGTCTCTTAAAGGTTTGCTCATTAATCCATATAGTATCTCTAGGAAGCACGTAATCTTCTGTATTTGAAAATTACTCAGAAGGTCTCAGGAGTAAGCAATTAATGGCAATCACATCTTCTATCAGGAACCTGCTTGCTTCTTTACCCTGGTCTGCTGGTGGGGGGCTACGTGCCCCAATTAGAGGCACAGCCTACCCTTGGAGTGTCCACTGGCAAAATGCCTCTGCAGAAGCCCCCAAGGTCCACTACCTTCCTGAATCAGGGGCTTATACTATAGGTTCCAAGCCAGTTCTTGTGACTGCTTCAATAAACAGAGCTTCTCAAGGCACCCTTCCCAACTCAATGACCTGGGCTGAGTTGTATTCACTACATCTTTTATTTTCTACATTTCTGATGCTTTGACATCTGAGGTCTTGCTGCCCCTGGAGGGACTGTTTCTTTTTATTTTTTTTATTTTAATGTTGTTCAAGTACAGTTTTCTGTCTTTTACTTCTAAGGTTAGCATATTTGAGAGAGAGAGTAAACAACTCACTGCTAGTATAATGCTCTTCAAACACAAACCAAACAATCCAGAGCCCACACTGCACCCACCTTGTCTATCAAGCTCTCATATTCAGGTCACTCTCTCCCTGCTCTAGTCACTCCATGGCCAGGTTCCACACTTCTAGGGACAACCCCTATACTCTAAAGACTGCTGATATTATTCAAACTGGATAATCCTGAGCCAGCTTACTCTGGCTCACTTGTACCTTCCTGCAAAAACCACAATAAGGACTCTTGCCCACATTTTCCCCTTTTCCTCTGTTTCCTGACTGATGCTGCTGCTTATGTGGCCCTGAGTGGCATGGAATGCCCCCTCATCTTGGGAATGGTGAATAACAAACTACCTTTTTGATTGAAGTCATGTCCTGATCTGCTGGCCTCACTATTTTTCCAATTATCTATTAGTACATTATATTTTTTAAATAAGGGTGCAGTTACTATGGTCCTTACACAGATTTCAAATTTCAGCCATAATTCCTGGGAGATGTTCATGGTTATACATCTTGTGTTTCACAAACAAGCTTAAAACAGCTCATTGCTTTAAGGTTCAAATGACAAAATTTCTCCATCAAGGGTGAAACTGTTGTTCTTTCCATGTCTCCACAACCCAAGAGATATGCATCAGCCCAGACTTTGGATCAGGATTTGTTTGTTATTCTTGGAAGAATAAGGAGAGAGGAGGCCAATCTCCCACCAGCATGCTTACCCCTGAAGAGCTGTAATCATGGCCCAGGCCCCATGAGGAGGCGATTTGTGAGTACAATAGCTGCCCACCAAGCTGGGATGGACCACAGCAGACATGGCAGTGAGGCAGGCATCTGTACCTAGACCGGGAACATGCCAGCTTGGATTCTCCTGCCCTCAGGGACAAAACCCTCTGATCCCAAATGGTTCAGAACTATCTGCCACTCAATCCCCATGTTATGGGGCTCCTTCTTGATTTGTCCCAGTTTTGAAAGATAAGGTTTTAAAGGATAAAGTTCAAATATGAGCCAGGCAGTCCTATCAACTTCATCTCCACACATATTTGTCAACAGCAATCATGAACTTGTGTGAACTGACAGGAATAGAACCCAAATGAAGTTTCTCCTAGTTGATCACATTAATTTTTTCTTTCTTAGCACAGACACTACATTTTGCATTTTTACTACTCAGTCTCTGAACAATATCAAAATTCAAACATAGTCAGCTTTTCTCTCTCCCAGGTTTCCCATATACGTTATAGAAGCTGTTGACTTGGGAGCAACACCAGAAAACAATGAACCAAATGAAGATAAATTGGTCCTAATTTGCTTTTTTATTAATTGTACTTTTTATTATTAGATATAGCAATCTGACTATACTCTTTTTTCTCCTATAGTTACTATTCACCCTTAGATCTCAATCCACGTATTATTTTTTCCCAGTTTTTTAAATTGTTGTTCAAGTACAGTTGTCTCCATTTTCCAGCCACCACTTTGTTATGGATTCAGAAAGGTAGGATTAATTTTATGGTTCTTGAAAAATAGTTTGTATCACTTTAATTAAGCAGAGCATGATGGTGAAACACAAGCATGAAATGGGAATTTTTCCACTCCTGGCTCCCTTGGAAGCTCTGTGAGAACAGTCACGAGCCAGCTCTGTGGGAACAGTGGCTCCCCACAGCCCATCTCTACAGCCTTTCTGTACAAGGGTGAGAGAACTAGTGATGCTCTGTAAAGTCAACTGAAAACCACAGTAACATACAATGGCTCACCTTTTCTACCCTTTAGAAAAAGTGATCTAATTACAATTTATCAACCTTTGCACACAGGCTATTTATACCTCTCCCAGTGTGCTCTCCCAACAAAGACAAGCAGAACAGTAGTTCGCTCTCAAAGTCCTCTGCATGCCTTTGTGGAGTCACACTCCTTAACCTTTTCCCCAGCTTTCCTAGTTGCCCCCTGTGGAGAAATAGTTGGCTGTTTACCCAGGATTTGTTGTTCCTTTATTCCTTAACAGGAGATCTTGAAGGTGGAGACCATGTTCAAGGATGAGGGGTGCCCTGAGGGTAGGTTCTAAGAATAGCAGAAGATAAAGTCAGAAATCAACTGGGACCCTGAGACATCGTAGAACATTGAACCTGACCAGGACTGCCTTTCTGAGAATTTCAGGTCATTTGGGTGGAGTGAAGCCTCTAATAAATAATAAGCCACAGTTTGATAATAGCCCATTACCCTCACTGTCATCTCCTTATCCACCCACCCATGTAAATACAAAGACAATAGAAACTTGTACCTGGGTAAAACCTGTGCTTCAGACCTTTGTTCACTTAATTTTCTCTTTTCTTTATTGTGAAAAGTGACCTTTTGGGGGTGGCAGCCCATTCTTAAGTGAGAAATTGTTTTTGGTAGGGAAATACTTCTTGATATCTCTTACATCTGACATGCTTTTGCACTCATCACTGTCTTCACCATTATTCTGTCCCCAAGGATGTTCCTCCCTGGAGTGTCTCCCTGACAACACCATGAACATCTTCCAGGACTCAACCTAGATATTCCCTCTTTTTAAAACCAACCTAAGATATCCAGGCAGAATCCAGGCCTCTTTTTCTGTGCTTTCAAAGTGCCTCCACCAAAGCACAACACTGGGGTAATTGACTGTTATTTGATTGTTTCCCTCATGTGAGCTTGGAAAGGTCAGGAACAGTTTTTAGTCAGCCAGCCTTCACCCTATTCTTGGCTCTCTAGCAAATATTTGTTAAATGAATAAATGACTGGCTGTAGAATGCATGTTAATTTTAGTTAGATGAATATGTTGTGACATTATAAACTATTTTGTTAGATAGCCTAAGAAAACCCAAATCCTGCCCTGGCCAAATGGGAGGGGACAGTAGAAAGTGACGGTGCCATCTCCAACTAAATGCATGAGTCATTCAGAGTGAGACCAGCAGAGAAACTGCAGTCAGCCTACAGAAGTGTGAATAATATTGTTGTTTTAAGCTACTCGATTCTGGAATGGCTTGGTGCAGAGCACAGAAGATATTTGATACAAGATTGTTTCTCACTAATTCTGTATTCCCCCATTATTAAGGCATCCTGAACACCTCTTTAAACCCTAAAAGGGAGCACAGATATCAAAGACCCGTTTGAGGTACAAGCACTGGGCTTGTGATAGCGTATGCAGAATGATTTGGGATACAGGCTCAGCCATTCCTCTGGAGGCAGTAGAGGAGTCAACTACTCTGGGTCTCAGCTTCCTCTGTCCATGAGGAGCCTAAGTTAGCAAAGCAAGTTTGCAAATTGTGCTTTGACAAACAGAGGGGTTTCAGCAAGGTGCCATGGGAGCAAGGCCAAGAGCAGCCCTGTCACTTGGGCTGGGAGACACTCAACTTCTATTGGAGAAACTACTCCTATGTGGGTTTCATATATTGGGCTTCCATATAAAATTTTATAAAGTGTCATTCTCTTCATCTCTTTAAAGGGACAGGGCTTTAGAAAGCATCCAGTGGGGGGAATCCTTCCACTGCCCTAATGAAAATTCCAGCAGGAGTCATACCTCTTTAAAACTCTTGATGGAAGTATCCTGGCAAATGTCAAAATTTCAAAAGTCCAGGGGTCATATTAAATCTCAAAGCATAGTCTCAACTCAGTAATTTCTGTGTCTCCAATTCACTTCAAATAAAACTTCATTCAAAGGTTAGACTTCACCTCCTTCCCACAGAAGGTCCATATGGGTGGGCTGGCCAGTGTGCAGCCTGAGTCTTCCTCTCCTTGACTCCTCTCCCACTCACTACCCAGGATGTAATGCCCCTACATGAAAGCTTGTAGAAGAGACAACATGGAGGGGGAAGCTGTTATTCAACCTGCCCATAGGCCTGGGAAGTACCTCCCTCTGGCTCTCACAGTGAGTGTTCTTCTGGCTTCTCTAGGCTATCCCTTCCTTCCCTGTGGATCTCTCACCTCTTGCCCCTTCACCTGAAGTTCAGTTCACTTTCTTCTATTAGTTGCTTATTTCTGGAGCTGAAGATGAGTTCCAGGTTCTCCTCTTTGGCCAGATCTAAGATGGCCCTGGATATTGGCTGCCTTCTGCATGTGGCCCACATTTGGCCATTGGCATCCCACCCAGAATAGCAGCCTCTGATTTACCACTCACCCATGTGGCCAGCACCAGTGGTTCTATGTCCTGCTCTTACACAGGACCCAGACCCCATTTGCAGACAGGGTACACCCTCCAAGGCCTCCCGTGAAGCCCCTATGTTTCCTTGAAGTTAAAAACAAAACCCTTCTATCCATGCTAGGGGGCTAGTGTTTATGTAACCACCCTCTGAAAATTATCCCTCTTACAAATGATCTATATGAGAAACCTAGATATGCTTGAACATGTCCTAAATTGGCAAGACCAATTTTTAATTAATGCCTTTGTAAATTTTGTATAAGATTGTGCACCTTGTTTGAAATGCAGCCATTAGGAGGTGATATCAACAAGATGGTAGACTAGGAGATTCCACTCTGCATCCTTTCACAGAAACACTGGGACAAAATATTTGCAAACCATGTATTTGCGGAGGTGTTAATGTTCAAAATACGGTCTATACAGAAAAAGTCTAGCCATTGTTAGTATAATGACAATAGTTTGCATGACATTGATGTAACCTGTCAGCCAAAGAAAGCAGACTGGAACGCACATGTGTGAACAATGATGATTTCACTCTTCTAGTCAGTGGAGGCGGTAGATGCCATTGAGTGAGCATGTGTACTGTGTGGCTATTGCATTCAAAATTACTGAGTGAGAAGAGCAACAAATCTGCATCAGATTTTGCATTAAGCCTTAACATTCTTCTACGGAAGCTATTCTGATGATTTAGAAGGCCAAGAAACTATTTAGAAACTATTCAGATGGGCAACTACTGATTGGCAGCTTCATCACAATAATGTGCCTGCTCCTGCGTCACATCTTGTGCAAAATTTTTTGGTGAAACATCAAATCACCCAGGTGACTCAGCTCCCATACACACTTTGTCATAGAAGATATATAGATGGCAAACAGGTACTTGAAAACGTGCTCAACATCAGTAACCATCAGGGAAATGAACATTAAAACCACAATGAAATATCATCTCACACCTGTTAGGATGGCTATTATTTTTTTAAAGATAAGTTTTGGTGAAGTTGTGGGGGAAAGAAGACCCTTGTAAATTCTTGGTGGGAATGTAAGTTGGTATGGGAAACAGTATGGAGGTTCCTCAAAAAATTAAAAATAAAACTACCATATGATCCAGCAATTCCACTTCTGGGTATTTGTCCAAGGGAATTTAAATAAGAATCTTTAAGAGATACCTAAACTCCCAAATTTGTTGCAGCATTGTTTACAATAGCCAAGGTATGAAAACAACCTAAATGTCCATTGATGGATGAATGGATAAGATAAAATGTGGTGCATATACACAATGGAATATTATCAGCCGTATAAAAGAAAATCATTCCAATTGAGACATGAATGAATCTGGAGTTTATTATGCTAAGAGAAATAAGCCAGACACTTAAAGACAAATACTGTGTAATCTGATATGCAGAATTGAAAATAGTCAGACTCTAGAAGCAGAGATTAGAATGGGGACTGCCAGAGTCTGGAGGGAGGGGATATGCAGAGGTAATGGATCAAATGATATGAAGTTTCAGTTATGCAAGACAAATAAGTTCTGTAGATCTGTATAGTATAGTGCCTATAGCTGAGAGTACTGTATTGTATACTTTAAATTTTCTGAGAGTTAGATCTTATGTTAAGTGTTACCATACACACACAAATATATTCTCTCACACACATAAATAAACAAGGCAAGAGGATGCCTTGGGAGGCAATAGATTGGTTATGGCCTTGGTGATGGTGATAGGTTTACAATTGTATATTTATCCAACTCATTGAGTTGTGTACTTTATATATGTACAGATTTTTACTTGTCAATCATATCTCACATAAAGTGACTGTAAAAGAAAAAAAATGTAGCCTTTAGCATGCCATTGTGTTCAGACTGCAGCTTTATTTTAACACCCTGGTATATTCACTTTCCTTTCTTTATGTCTGGAAAAGAATTATTTCAATTGAAAGTATTAGATATATGAAGCAATGAGATTTATAATTGTCTTTAACAAACAAAACAGCCAGAGTGCCTAAAAGTCTAGAAACAAGATCAGAGGGGTTTCCCCATCTCCAAGTCTGACAGTGAGCCGAGTGCATCCCCAGGACCTGGTCAGTCAGAGCTCCCATGTTTCCTGCCTGCTTCAGTTGCTCTCTTTGAGCAGTCTTTGCTCTAGGGCATTTTTTGGTGACCTGAAAACAATGTTATTATAAAAGAAGGGGTCTGCTTTTAGATTTAGGAAAAAACATATAAAGCTTAGTACATTAGAAAGGAATTTGCCAATGAGTGATCAGAATCACTCTTCCTGTGAGCTTGGAGGAGTTCTACATGCACCTTCCATAGTTTGTTCTCTGCAAATGTGATTTTAACACAGAGCAATGAATTTTGCAAACTCACATCTTGGGGCTGTTCCTAACAGTCTGCCCACCTTGTGCTGACAGCGGAGTGTGGTGTGTGCAGCAATGCCTCCCTGGTAATGCAGTTTGCCCTGCAGGCCCCTGGTCCAGAGCAGCTGCAACTGGTTATGGCTTAGCTGAGGGAATTTTACTGATGATCCAGCCCCTTCCTTTTACAACCCATCAGCACACACTCATGCAAGTAGAATTAGAGGCTCCAGCCATAGCTCAAGCTAGGAAAATACATTTTCCCTCCTTTTCAAGACAGTGGTGTCAAGACAAACAGAGGGGTAAATGCACAGTGAGAATCCCTGATGAGTCAGCCCAACATGTGTCCATCTACAAGGTGATGTGAAAAACAGTGTTGTCTTAGACTTATGGTGCTTTTTTACCTTCCATTTATCATTCTCCTCTTCCTGCTTGCTACCATGGCTTGACCCTTAACTCTGAGTAGAAATTTCAGGTCTAGCACTTACCTTCCAACCATTTCTATGTGTGCCTGAGGGTGTATGGTGGCAAGTAGCATGCCCTTCAAACTCAGACTGTCACTGGGTACTTCTAGACTCCCATCACAGTCTATTTTTCTAATTGGCAATAGTCATCCTCAGCTTTTCATGCTAACCCTTCTTCAGTTATTCTCAGGTTTATGTCTTGGGGTGTCATGTAAGCTCATTGTTTCTAAGCACATCTAGACCAGGGCTGACCCATAATTGCCCCTCTGGTTTCTTCTTAAATAAGATGTCACCTTGACTTCTCAATGACATTTGTATAATGCTATGTTCTTTATCCCCTGAAACCCGTATTCACTTTCAAGAGATTTTGGCCCCCAATTAAAACAAAGAGAGTCACCTGGTCAAGGGTTTTACGGAAAGAAAAGATATTCTCCCTGTGATGGCTGAGAAAGCACTTCCCAATAAGGCTTTTTCTCAAACACCAGAGACTCTCACATTCAGGGTCCATGTGCAGGATGCTCACCCCAGGTTAAAAGGAGAGCCAGGCAGATCAGTAATAAATTAGAAAAAGAAAAATAGCTGAAGGAAGTTAAGAATAAGTGACAGAAGATGCCAGAGAGAAAAATGGAAGAATCATTTAGGAATGCTCTCCAGTTGGTGAGAACCTGAACTTGAGAATGGTCCAAGATAGTTGACTAGAATTACTAGTCAACTAGTCCTACTAGTTGACTAGTAGGACTAGTCCTACTTTTTTCCTAGTCAACTAGTTGACTAGTAGGACTAGTCCTACTTTTTTCCTATACTGCTTGTTAGAACCAACTACATAATTTTTGGGTCTAGTGCAAAATGAGAGAATGAACCCTTGTTCAGAATGAATATGAATTTCAAGATGGTGACAGCAGAGCATAAAGCTAGGTGTGGTCCATTCTGAGAGTGCCCTGAGTGATTGCCTGGATCCCTCGCCAGTGAAGCCACACTGCCATTATCTATTCTTTGTTCATTCTGCTAATTTATCTCCTATAAAAAATGTGTTGTATTGTTAACCTTATTCTAGTGCCCAAGAAGCTGCATGAGAAGGAAGGTGCCCATCTGTCCTTTCAGGACCAACTGCCTATGGGAGGGAATAGAGGGGCCATCTCTCATCTCTTCCTCTGTCTGCCTTGTAAATCCATCTTGAGTCTGTCCTGTTTAACCTGTCCCTGGGCCCCCAGGACTCAATTTCCTGCATTTAGACCTGGAAGGAATTCTGAGGAGTCCCCATGGAGGGGCCTCTGCATACCTTGGGACAACCCGCTCTAAGGACAGTATTCTGAGGAAGTTGCCACCACCTGATCATCATTAGTTTTCTCCTCACAGAAATTCCTATGGGTTTCCTTCTGCTAAGCTGTGATTGCACTCTGAGCAGGCTTGTAGTCTGGGGCTGCACTTAGCAGTCTGCTCTTCCCTCCTTCACACTGTTTCAGTTCTGTCAGGTCGACGAAGGGAAGCATATGTATGCCCCACAGAGGAGGCTAGGCCTGCCATTTGCACTTGTGATTGGCAAGATGGCAGCAGGTATGACCGGGTCCCCTTGCATCTCTCCCGGACTTGAATGAGTGTGCGACAGCCAAACAAGAGGGGCACTGGAAGAGAGCATCCACAGTGGTTTTCTTTACCTCAAATTTTACTGGGAGGAAAAAAGTGCTTGAGAGTAGCTAATAAATGTTATTGAAGTAATGAAAGAAGGGGCCACTTAGTGTACAAGAGTAGAGTCATATTTGAAAACTACAATAATTTAAAACTAAGACAATGGTTAAAGAATGGATACATAGTTGAACAAAACAGATGTGAATTCCAGGAATAGATCCAAATATATATCAAAATTTATAAAAAAGAAGCACTTAAAATTTTTTACTTAAAAAAGGGTAATTGGGAAAATATATTAACCATTTGGAAAAATGTTAAAGACCTTGTACTATGTGGATAAATAAATTGCAGGTGGATAAAATACTCAATTATTTTTAGTATGTCTGCTGCCAAAGCAAGCACAACTATTTTTAAAGACATGAAGTAATGAGGACTCAGGCAATCCAGTCCAGAGGCATGTTTCTTGCAGGTGTGGTACACCAAAAACAGGGAATGAGTTTTCATGGACAAACTAAATTGGCATTCAAGAGCAAGGCCCCTGGCTTCAAGTTCAAGATGGCAGAGTAGAAAGATCTTGAGCTCATCTCCTCTCATTGACACCAAAACTGCAACTACACATAGAACAACTATCTCTGAGAACCATCTGAAGAGTATAAGAAAGATTTTTGACAACTACAGATATAAAGTAAAAGCCACATTGAAAAGGGTAGGAGGGGTAGAGACTAAGCCTAGTCAGCACCTACCCTAATACCCACTCCTCAGGTAGTGAGTCATGAGTTGGAGGGTTATCACAACCTTGGAGGTCATCCCTGAAGAGCAAAGTGTCTGAACCCTAAACTGGTTGACCTGAACTGGGAAGTGGAGCCCTCATAACATCTGTCTTTGAAAAACAGCAAGGCTTATATCTGGGAGAGCCAAAGAGCTGTAGGAAACCCAGGTTGCTCTCTTTCCAAGCTTTGGCACAGAGGGAGCAGTTTGAAAAGCAGCTAGGTCATACATGAAGGTAATACATTGACTAATTTTAGGGTGTGTGCTGGAGGGACAACAATCTGTTGGAACTTGCTTGTGCTGCAGATGCTGGTGGGTACAATATTCCCCCTTTCTTTAACCTGGCTGGCCTGATGATGTAGATACCAGCCTGCAGTGGCCACATCATTGTGGATGAAATGAGACATTCACATGGACTACCAAGTCCTGTGGAGGAAAAGGGACTGTGTGGCTTTTCTCTCAAGATGAGCCAAAGCCATGGCCTCTGCCATGACAGGCCTTTATTGGGTTTCTCGGCATATTCCATGATGGTCCTCAATTACTATGCACAGGTTGCTTTAGGTGCTTTACCTTTTATAGAAAACAAAGAAGCCAATGGCACTAATCACATCACAGAAGAGGGATATTTGCAGATGAAAAGGGCAAAAGTGGTTGGACCAGTTACACTGGTCCTAGGAAGGTTTACCATGGATTTTAGGAAGTTACTTTGCAGTAAGTGTTTGCCACTGGGGGCTAGGCTCACACCAGGCAGAATGGTCTTCCATAGTCTGACACTATCTATTAACCTTGCTAACACTGTTTGCCCCATCCTGGCATTTCCCTGAGGGCCTACCCAGAGTAGTACCCCTCTAAAGCACTTCTTGCCCTGCCACACACAGTGGGTAGCATCACTCAACACCAGCACACAGCAGTGTGTGTGCAACAGCAGGGGTGGGCTTTGCAGCTACATCAAAGCCTTACCTGACATTCTAGTGAGTCTGCAACAGTTGTGGCCTGGTCTCATAGCCAGTAGGCCAGATACCAGCCTTGCCTGCTAGTGTGTCCATAGAAGTTGTTGTCCAGCCACAATAGGAGGCTAATAGTCCACCTGTTAGACCACCTGGCTCTGGTGACAAAGGAGAATATAAAAATAAGGGCCCCACAGGAAAATAAGGCCAGTTTTTGAAGACCAAGAGATTTAGCTTACCTACCTTGTACAATACATAGAAACAAACAGGCAACACAAAGATAGAAAAGAATATGTTACAAACAAACAAACAAAAAAAGAAGACAAAACCCCAGAAAAAGAACTACATGAAACTGAGGTAAGCTGTCTACTAGATGAAGAGTTCAAAGTAATAGTCATAAAGATGCTCATTTAACTGTGCATACAAACAAAGAAACTCAGTCAGAACTTCAGCAACTTGAATAAAGACCTAAACATTCTAAGAAAGGACATAACAGAATTGAAGAACGTAAAAGTTGAAATGAAAAAAAAAAATCACTGTAGGGAAACAACAGCAAACCTGATGACACAGAAGAATGGATCAGCAATCAGGAAAACAGGATAGTGGAAGTCACCCAGCTAGAAGATAAAAAAGAAAAAAGAATGAAAAAGAATGAAGATAGCATAAGGGACCTATGGGACAACATCAAGCATACTAACATTAGAATCACGGATGTCCAAGAAGGAGAAGAAAGAGAGAAAGGGACAGAAAACCTATTTATAGAAATAATAGCTGAAAACTTCCTTACCTTGGCAAAGGAAACAGACATCCAAGTCTAGAAATTACAGAGAGTCCCAAACAACATGAAAACAAAGATACATTATACCAAGATACATTATAATTAAGTTGTTGAAAGTTAAAGTTAAAGAGAGATTCTTAAAAATCACAAGAGAAAAACAACTAGTTACACACAAGGGTATTCCCCTAAGACTGTCAGTTGACTTTTTAGCAGAAACTTTGCAGGCCAGAAGGGAGTGGTATGATATATTTAACATGATGAAAGGGAAAAACCTACAGCTATTAGTACTCTACCAAGCAAGGTTATCATTTAGAATTGAAGGAGAGATCAAGATTTTCTCACACAAGCAATAGTTAAAGGAGTTCATCACCACTAAACCAGCATTACAAGAAATGTTAAAGGAAATTCTTTCAGTGGAAAGGGGCAAAACTAGAAATAAGATGAAAAATATGTACTGGTAAAGGCAAGCATATAATAAAGATAGTAGACCAACCACTTATAATTGTAGCATGAAAACAATTAAAATGACAATAAGCACATACCTATCAATAATTACTTCAATTGAAGTCGACTAAATGCTCCAGGCAAAACCAAGATGGCTGAATGGTTAAAAAAAACAAAACAAAAAACAAGACCCCTACATATACTGCCTACATGAGACTACAGATTGAAAGACAGAGACTAGAAATAAATAAATGGAAAAGATTTTTTATGTAAGTGTAAATAAAAAAAAGAGAAGCTGAGATAGGAATACTTATACAAGACAAAAAGACTTTAAAACAAAGGCCATATAACAAGAGACAAAGAAGGATCCAGCAATTGTTTTCTTCAGATAAGCCCCCAGAAGTGGAACAATTAAAAAAGATATATGCACCTCTATGTTTACTGCAGCATTAGTTACTATAGCCAAGTTATTGAAGCAACCCAGGCAGTCATCACTACATAAATGGATAAAGAAGTGGGTTTGTGTGTGCACATGCACACAACACACTAGAATATTACACAGCCATAAAAGAAATGGCTCTTGCCATTTACAACAACATGGATAGACCTAGAAGGTATTATGCTAAGTGAAATTAAGTCAGAGAAAGACAAATACTGTATCATTTCACTTAGAGGTGGAATCTAAAAAACTAAAATGAGCAAGCAAAACCAATTGACCCATAGATACAGAAAAATTGATAGAGGGTTGGGCGGTAGGGGTATGGGCAAAAAGGCTAAGGGTATTAGGAGGTACAAACTGGTAAATAAGTAATGGGGATGTAAAGTAAACCATAAGGAATAGTAATATCAATATCATAATAACTTCATATGGCGATAGATGGATAGTGGACTTTTTGTAGTGATCACTTTGTAAGGTATATAAATATTAAATTTCACTATGTTCTACACCTAAAACTAATACAATATTGTATGTCAACTGTACTTTAATTCAGAAGAGCTTTACATTTCAGAATAAAAATTAGACATGAAACCAATAAATAAATAAATAAATAAAGTAATAAATAAATAAAGTAATGGAAGAAAATACAGGTGAGCCTGTAGATGCACCTCAGGTGAAATGGCCTTTAAAAAGGACATCGAAGGCAGAGATCATGAAGTTCAAGAATAATGGATCTGATTTCTTTCCTCTCACTCAAAATAAAGCAAATGAGGAAATGGCATGTGTAGTTTAACATCTCTAAACCAGAGAGGCAAATGAGAAAAAGGAACTATATTTTTTACTCTATATAAGAAAGCATCTATACTCTCAGCATATATAAATCAGAAAGCCTAATATACAGATGCTAATGGATTGGGGCAAATATATGAAAAAAATCACAAACAAATATGTAGATTAAAACAATAAGTTAACAGCTTCCACTTCTTAACTGACAAAGATAGTGTATGTTTATAATATCCAGACAAAAATTTATCAATAGTAGAATGGATAAATAAGGGAGAAACAATGAAAAAGTTCAAAAACAAGAGATTGGTTGAAAAAGCTTTGGAATATTCATAAAAAGATTCCCAAAGGTCATTAAAAATGGTGTTGTAGGAGAGATTAAATGACACAGAAAGATGTTGAAGATATTATTTGAATGAAATTCTATTTGCATTTCCTGTTGTCAGCAAAAGTGTAGGTGTCTCCACTATAGCATTTAGAACTTGGGTATTTCTATTCAGTGAATTAGTCTCCCATCCCTGACATGACTATGGGGTTGACCTGTCATAGGATTGACCTTTGTACAATTCATCAAGACTGAAACAAGGAGCATCTGATTTTAGATTTAATATTGTTATTACATGTGTGCCAAGAATCAGGGAAGGCCACGCCTTGGGTGGTCCTGTGGACATGACTAACATGAGCACAGGTTTTCTTTCTTCCCACCTCCTGTTTTCCTGCTAACCCTGCCCTGCCTAGCTTCTTTCTCCTTGTTCTATTTTTGTCTTTCTCCTGTTTTCCTGCCTATCTTTCATCATTCTTTGATCCCTTCCCCCCTCTTTTTATCCTTTAATGTCCTCATTTTTTAATGTTTGGCCTTATACTAAAATATACTATAATTCTGGAGTCACAGAAGTGAATGTGACCCAGTCAGTTCCTTAGTGGAGTTTCAGGAGTGAGGGGACAGTCCTTGCACAGGGATATCTGAGGACTCACACACCACTTCTGTCCCCAGCATGGGTGCGTTTCACAGGACAGCCAAGAATGCTAGAAAGAACATGAAGCAGATCCCTACATGCCACATAGTGACATGTTTGGTATAAATGGAAATTCAGTGTGAGCTGAAATCAGAAACACCTTCCAGTTGTGAAGCGGAGGACTCTGTCCAGTGAAGCTAAGAATAGGCATCCCAGCTCACTCTCCAAGCTTTGCAGACCCATCTCTGCCTATTCCGCTTTCAGAAGCTCTCTGACCTTCATTTAGTGACCTGTACTGTCCTCACCACATGTCTGTCTCATGGGTTTGCTGGCAACTCCTCCCTCCCTGCCTCTTTGGATCTGCTTTCACCCCCATTCAGAAAGCTATTTTGTTAGTACCACTCCACATGGTACTCCTCAGACTCAGCATGTAGGTCATTGGAAAAAGGCTGAGGGGCTCAAGCTATAACCATGATGCATCATTGCCTAAGAACTTCATACAGATGGAGTCCAAATCCTCAGTTGAGAGGCAGGGACTCTGTCCCCCTCACTGGCCCACTGTCCAGGACCATTTCTTATTCCTTTGCTCTCCCCTCCACTCCTGGGTCCTGGCACACAAAGGTGCAGGGAGCTGTTTGCACACCCATCTCCCCTCAGTGGAGCTCCCGCAATGTGACAGCAGCCCCATTGTCTGGGACACCACTGCCACCGCTTCTCCCTGTTGCTCAAAACCCTTCTTTGGAAGGTAGGGACAGCTTCTGAGAAGGCTCCCAACAATCCTGCCCTTTGATATTCATCTGAGTATGGACTGAACCTAATAATTTGCTTCCAAGTAGCAAAGTACAGCACAAGCTGTCACTTTCAGGACTCGACTACAAAGGCAGTGACTTCCATTTTGCTGTCAGACTCCCTCTTACCTTCCCAACTGGCACATTTGAATGAACATGCTGCCATGTTGGAGAGGCCTGCATGGCAAGACATTAAGGTCTTTGGTCCAATAGCCTGTGAGGAATTGAATCTGTCTAACAGCCACATGATCATGGAAGAGATCTTTCCCCTTGGGTGTTAAGATTATGTCTTCTCAGTAAAGGCTGTTGTCCTTTTCTGTCCCTCCAGAGTACTCTCTATATACCTTTATCATTGCATCTGAGCCCAGTTGTATCATCTGTTTATATAGTTTATCATTTAGTGCACCTGTGTATCCCAAGCTCCTAGCATTTTTCCTACTCATGAATATGTACCAACAATTGTTTACTAAGTAAGTATTAAAAGGTTGGATTTAACCTAAGGTGATGTGAGGTTATGGGAGATTTTTTTAATCAGAATTTTTGTTTAGTGATAAATGTGGACTCACAAGGAATTGTGAAAAATAGCACAAAAAGATCTTGCATACCCTGTAGTCAGTTTGACCCAATGGTCACATCTTACAAAACTATAACAGGATGGACATTAGAATAGGAAATTTACCTTGATGCAATTCACTCATTCAGATATCACCATTATTCAGATATCACCATTAAAAACTTATGACACACACACATGACTTATGACACACACACATGATGTGTGTGTGTGTGTCTAGTTTTATGCAATTTTATGCTAAGAAGGATCATGTATCCACTACCACAGTCAAGATCCTAAAAGGCTCCATCCTCCATGTGGCCATTTCAGAGCCACACCCTTCTTCCTCCCATACTCTCCCTAACCCCTTGAAGCACCAATCTGTCCTTCACTTCTATAATTCTGTCCTTTAAAATGCTATACAAAATGGAATCATAGAATCTGTAACCTTTTAGGATCGGCTTTTTCACACAGCATAATTCTCTTGTGATCCATTTAAGCCATGACAATTAATGCTTTGTTCCTATTTATTGCTATGATATATGTTGATAAGGAGGTATCAAGTTTTTCAACTATTCACCAATTAAAGGACATTTTGGTTCTTCCCATGTTTTGGCTATTAATAAATACAGTTGTTGTGAAAATCTGTTTTTTGTATTTTGTTTGTTTTTTTGTGGGACCATGTCTTCATTTTTATTGGGCAAAGTCTAAGAATGCAAATGCTGGATCAACTGGTAGATGCAGGCTTAATTTTATAAGAAATGTCAATCTGTTTCCCAGAATGGCCGTCTCACTTTCCATTAGCACCAGAAACATCTGAGTCAGCTTCTCTGTATCCTCACCAGCATCAATATTTTCACCATTGTGGTGGGTGGTAGTGATAGTCCATGTGGTTTCATTTTCCTGATGGCTAGTTGACCATCTTTCATGGGTCTGTGTGCTGACTGAATGTCTTTTTCAGTGAAATGCTCATTAATATCTTTAGCCTGTTTCCAAATTGGATTGCTGTTGGGTTTTTGAAAATTCTATATATTTTCCAGATACTTGTCCTTTTATGGATATAAAGTTTGCACGTGTTTTCTCACAGTCCATGTGAGGTTTGTGTTATAGCTCACTTTTTATCTGTGTGTGTCTATTTGCTCTGGCACCCTTGTTGAACAGCTGTCCTTCCTCCACTGAAACCTATCTGCACACGTGTCAATAATCCTAAGAGCTAATGTATCAGTCTGGGTCCAAACAGGAGATAGAAATCCAGTAGTTGGTTGAACAGAAGTTTAATACAAGAATAATTAACTATAATAAAAAATAACTGTAAGATATATAGAAATCTCTATGGCATCCTAAGCCTGAAGGAGAAACCCAAGAAACGAAAAGGTAGGAAGGAGTTCAGACTCCTTGAAGAAGAGATGATTTGGCCACCACACAGCAGAGAAGCTCACTGGGGTAGCCAGACTAGAGCTGCTGGGTAATACAGGCCACCTCTGGAGTGTGGACAGGGAGCAAGCCACTCACACTCAGTGGGGTGGTCATGGGAGGTTTGGGGGATTTGGGTGTAGTGAGGACTTCAGAGCAAGCAGGCTGCTCCAGGTGGAGGCTATCACAAAGGCACAACTCTCTCTGTGGATCTTTCTAATGCCAGGGGATATGCCAGGCTACCGTGAGTGTGTTTATGATCTAGTCTTTCCTATAAGTCAGCCAGGCAACTGCTCAGTTAGCTGTCTGCTAAGCAGCCTGGCACCAAGGAATA
>PVKM010027077.1:0-18985 GCA_004027735.1 Carollia perspicillata | reverse complement strand
GCGACTTGTGCTAGTTCACAATGGACGCTAATAATAGATGCCTTCCTGGTTCTTCCTAATCCTGGAGTTGTCCTGCAAGGAGAGGAAGGTACTACGAAAATTAAGGATGCCTCACAGGCGACAGGTGTCCCAGCGTCCCAGGACAAGAGCCCGCTAGAGGGAACACTGTTGTGGGGAGGAAAGTCCGCCCGGTCGCCACCCGCCAGCTCTGCCCGAAAAGTCCTAGCGCGGCTCAGTTACAGCAGGTGGAAACTCCGGCTCACCCGCAGCGGGCGGGTCCACGGGACAGGGGCCTCGTGCGCCCACCCAGGGTCTCGAGACCACCTTCGACAGCCAACAGCGAGCAGGGCCTTTCCATCCGCGGCCTCAGATTCACTTGTTTGACCACAACGTCACTTCCGATTTCTTCTTCCGCTCTCCGGACTGAAAACGTGCCGCATCACTGCAGCCGACAGGATTTCCGGGTCCTTCGCTGCCGCTGTGCTGCGCAGCGCAGCGCTCAACGCCCCAGTACTATACAGGGGGTCATTTCAGGGAACCTCTCCCAGGAACTAGTGCAAACCCCAGGCCTCGCCCTTGGGTCACGCCTCCTCCTCTCCACCTACCCCGCCCCTGCAGCTCCTGACAGAGTCTGGGCTGTTACATCATCATTGGGCGACGTGTCTGGCCTTTCTAATTGCCTTGTGTCTCCGCGACTCTCTTTAGGGCCCATGTGGTTTTCTTCAGATGGTTCTGGGCAGTCCTGGGAGGGGTGTGACGAAATCCAAGAAATTATCTTTGGAGTCCGGGTGTCTGCGCGGACCTCAGGACCCATCGGAGGTAGGTGAAGGAGGCTCCCGATGGGGTAACCCAGACTCAGGTCGGGCTTTCCTTGGTATCTGGCATGCTCTTCTGCGGCTTCCCAGTCTCCGCAGAAGAACTAAACTTAGCCAGCCCATGAGGATCCCCTCCATTTCGATTCGCCCCAGATTTTGCTCCCTTACGATCACATCCTTTCACACTGTCCACCGTTATTCGTCCCTGGAGTAATCCTTACCCCTGCAAGGCAGTGGGCAAATTTCTATCTGTCTATGCTTTTATGAGGTTCCTTCGGTTTCCCATGCTTTCTCCTCGCCCCTCCATCCCCTGCCTTTGCGCCCATCTAAAGTGGTCAAGCTGTTTTAATATCAAACTTCAAAGCCCAGCTGAAATGCACACTTTGAATATCCCTGGGAGCCGCCCAGTTAGGATTGAAAATCTGAGCTTCTCAGTACTCTACACTTATAGAATATAGCGGATATTCTGCATTATAGTGTAGTTGCTAATTACTCATGTAGTCCCAGTTTCTCAGGCTCTGACCTCTCCTGGGTAATGTTTTTCCTTTTCATTTTCACAACATCGTGCCTCCTTGCCTTTGCATTGTGTGTGTTCCCTCCCCTGCCAGTGCTGTTCTCACTTTAACCCGGCAAACTACTGCTACTGCTCCTCATTTCTTCATTCTAAAGTTTTAAACTGTTTCTCTCCCGACAAAGATATGCTCCCTTGCCTAACTCTAGTATAGGGCAAAGCCCTGCAGGCTAGATTTGGCCTGGTGCCTGTTTGGGGGTAGCCAGTGAGCCAAGAATGATTTTTACAGATGAACATTTGCCATCTATTTGATGATGTGAAACACCAACTTTGAACCTGAAGAAAGTGAAATATTATCCTCCTCCAAAGAATCCTGTTTTCATTCATAAATAAAAAATTGAACTCATAACTATTTGGGGGGCTTCATTAGTAAAAAGAAATGGAAATTTCCTTTCAACTTTATAAGTAACTACATAATATGCTCTGTTTTGGCTGTGGGCCTCAAATCCTAAAATATTTATCATCTGGCCCTTTAGAGAAAAAGTTTGTCAGCTCCTTTCTATAGCAATGTTCATCCTATAGACACTACTTACGGTTTTAATTTTGTGTTTTCTTGTGGAACCTAGTATGATGCTTCCTTTACGTTGTTCCACAGTCTTTGAGCACTTAAAAAAAAAGAATCTTCCAAACACGAAATGTTTACTAAAATGTTTAGTTTAATCACATATGTGATTATGTGCATTGACAGAAATATGCAGTAAAGTAGGATAATAGAAGACAGGGCCCTGACCCAGTATAGGGAATCAGAAAAGTTTTCCTGGGGCTTGTAGTCCTTGACTTGAGCCTTAAATGATAAATAGGAAGTTGGTAGGAAGAGGGCATTCCTGGCAGAGCAGACAAATGAGCAAAGCCATTGAGAGAAGAAAGCGTAGCATGTTAAAAAGTACAAGAGGTGAAGCTGGAAAGGCGAGCAAGGACCAGAGCACAAAGGGCCTTCCATGGCGTGTTAAGCAGCTTGGACCTTTTCTGGGCATGGTTGGGCTTTGTAGCAAAAGCCAGATTTTCACTGTAGTCTGATAACCCTGATGGCTATTCAGAAGATGGATGAGGGAGTTGGGGAGACTTTTATGTTGCACTGTTTGCATAGATGAGAGATCTGAATTAGGGCAGTGGAACTAGGTGGAGTGAACATGATGAAGTTTAGACAGATTTGGGAGGTAAAACCAGCAGATCTTTTCAGATGTTAGAAGTGAAAAGGAAGGACAAGGCAAGGCTGATTCCAGATTGCTAGCTGGTCCAGTCACCAGCTGAAATGGAGAACACTGGAGTGTGTTGAGGGTACAGACCGTGTTTTCTGGTCATCATAGTATCCCAACGCCTAGAGCAGTGACCTACACATTGTAAGTACTTGAGTGAACAGAAAAGTTCCCCCCTTTTTAACCACTGATTACCATGTTTCATCAAAACAGCCTTTAAAATATATTGCACTTATATATTTTGGTGTTTCTGATGCACTGTTCTCAGGCTTTCTGGAATGGGTTAATGAGTTGTACCACTGGAATCATTCATCTGATAAAGTTGAATCTCTTTTGCAATTGAATAGTTCTGGAAAGACATTTTCACTTAATTACATGTCAGTTAAAAGTTTTAATTAATTTTTATTCTATTCTCTCACTTTAATTTAGAATTTAATTTTAGAATTGCAGTATGGTATCCCCATCTGTATTCTTCCTTCTTCCTTTAGATTGTTCCTTCTGTGTTATCATTAAATGGTTTATTGATCACTAAGTTATTATAGAGCCTTTTAAAAGGATGCAGAGTAAAAATCATAAGTATATATACAGGTTTATGAATAACAGGTATATAAAATACTTTCTTTTTCAGACATAAGGTAGAGTCACTGTAATCATTTCTAATACCAGCTCCAAACTACTTACTTTTGGATAACAGCCCAATTACATGAAATTATGGCTGGTTATAAGCCTGCGGCTATTCAGACATATCCTATACTTGGTGAAAAAATCACCCAAGACACACTGTATTGGAACAACTATAAGGTAAGTATTTACTCCAATTTCTCAAGCATGTGTTATACTTTGGATAATCTAGTAGAGAACTAATCACTAAACATAATCTATAAGCAGCTTATAGTTTGGACAGAAAATTTGGTATCAGATATTTTCTTGAAATTTTATGTAAAAGTCTATGCTCCTTAATCAGTGTACCACACAAATGCCTAGCACAGAATAGATGATTAATCAATGATAAATGAATTAAATTTTAGAATTTGAATCTCATATGCAAGGTTATTTGGTTTTGTTTTTGGCTTTTTTTTGCCTTTCTTACTCTAAGGAGGAAGTAATACAAAATTAATTTTTCTAGACTATAAAGAATTACAAATGATTTTTTTTTAAAACAACTAAGTAGAAAATGGAAAAAAATTAGGAGTGGGAGGTTAATGGAAATAGAAATTTAGTATATGTGAGAGCAGAAGAAAAAGAAATTTAAATGGCCAATAAATGTGAATATATTCTTTATTCGTAATTAAAGAAATTCAAATTAAAACAATAATTTGGTTACTGTTTTTTATCTTTTATATTGGTACAAGTGAAAAATTTTGATCATTACTACTTGGAGAAAAACTGGTGCAAACTTTCTGGAGGGCAATTTGGAATTATCCAACATGATAAAAATACCTTTCAACCTTGTAAATTCCACAGCTTGGAACTTACTCAATGAGTACACTCCCCAAAATTTGCTAAGATAAATGAATAAAGATGTTCAATGAAGCATTATTTATAATATTAGAAATCTTGGAAAAACCTGTGTCTATTAGTATGGCCTGGTAAAATAAATTATGATGCACCCTATAACAGATGATAAATCTATTGCTTATATTAAAAGTTAGCTAAGCTGCAGTATTGAGAAACAAGCAAGGTGCAGAACCACCTGCATGGTGTGATCTTTGTGTCAGTTGAATACACTGTTCAGTGTATGTGGACTAGGCATGACATTTTCCCCCGGTAGTAATCACAGGAAACTCCCGCTGAAGAGAGAGAGTGACTTTCCAACCCTATACTTGTGTACTTTAATGGCAATAAAATAGGCAGAAGATAGGGTGATGGGATTTGGACCTTTTGCTTTTTTCATGCTTATGTATTAAGTACAACCTAGTAAATGTTACTAAGAACAAAAAAATGGTCAATAAGAAATTATATAGGGCTTGCATAGAGATTATTAGTTGTAACTCTGTTAATACTCTGTTATTTTTTTATTAAGACTCCTGTTCAGATCAAGGAGTTCGGTGCAGTGTCAAAAGTAGACTTTTCTCTGCAGCCTCCATATAATTATGCTGTCACAGCTTCTTCAAGGGTAAATATGACATTAAATTTATTTTTCTTTTGTGTAGTTTATGTTTACTACTGATTGTGGGCCATCTGGTGATTTCTCTATTTTTTATCTTTTAGATTCACATTTATGGCCGATACTCCCAAGAACCTATAAAAACCTTTTCCCGATTTAAAGACACAGCGTACTGTGCTACTTTTCGACAGGATGGCAGACTGCTTGTGGCTGGCAGTGAAGATGGTGGAGTTCAGCTTTTTGATATAACTGGAAGGGCTCCCCTCAGGCAGTTTGAAGGCCATACTAAGTAAGAGGCAGTTTTAAAAACTTGTTTTTTAATTGAGGTATACTTAACATACAACATTATATTATAATAGCTTCAGGTGTACAACATAGTGATTTGATATATGTATATATTGCAAAATGATCACAGTAAGTCTAATTAATTTTTCTCACCATACAGTTATAGATAGTTGGTTTTTATGTGTCCTTTTTTGTTTTGTTTTCTAAGCTCTATTTGTTTTCCGGGCTTTGAATAAAAACATAGAGAAGATAATACACCTTATGTGCTTTATTTCCTGGTGGTTCTAGGACGGAATCGTCCCAGTTCAGTCTTAAGGTCTAGTTTGATGGCGCTCATGAACTCCCTAGAATTGTATGTGACATTTGAGGAGAAGGGTGTGCAGGAAGACACCCTGTAGTGCGCATTAGCTTCCCAGGGAGTTCTGTGACCCAGTGGAGACTGATCTAAAGGCAGCCTCACAACAGTTAATGAGACCTTTATAAACCCGGACTGTATTAGAAATTCTCATATGAAGTCAAGTCAGAAGGTGGATTCTTCTTGGATTTAGTATTTTGCCCCTGCAATTTCTTTGATTCGTGATTACCAATGTCATTGTAAGTTGCTATCGATGGAAAATCTCAAGTGTTTTTTTATGTTGTTTTAGCAGGATGGTCTTACCCCATCAGTGAAACATTTAAAATATAACAGAAATTCACTTAATATAATCCTACTTAGTGGCACACCTTCTTAGAATTTTTTAAAGAACTACCCATTTTGAAATTTTTTAAATTAGAGTACTTTTGTAGCAGCATTTAGAGTATTTACTTTCATTGAACAGCTAAGTAGAATTCTCAACATATTAGAAAATTTTAAGGCTATTGTTTACTATTCTTACTAAGTTCGTAATGCATTGGTTTTTAAAATTTTAAATCAGCTTGAGGACAAACACCTTTTTTAAAGATTATCTTTTTCTCTCATGATTTCACCCTGCAATTACTCTTTGAAACTGAACTGCTGCTTTTTCCCCCCCTTTTAGTCATTTGGGGAAAAGGAGTGTTTTATGATAGAAGGTGCCAGGAATATAATTTTCCCGTTTTTTAATATACGGATCCTTGATCTTTCAGAGCAGTTCACACAGTGGATTTTACAGCTGACAAATACCATGTGGTCTCTGGGGCTGATGATTATACAGTTAAATTATGGGATATTCCAAACTCCAGTGAAATTCTGACATTCAGAGAACATTCTGATTATGTGAGGTGTGGGTGTGCTAGCAAACTGAATCCAGATCTCTTTGTAACAGGTTGGTAAACTTTTTTTTCCCCCCTGAAGTTGATAAATGTATTGTGCTGGACTTTGGTAACGCTTTGGGACTCTTTTTTGAGATAGAGGAGTTTCAAATACTTTTATAAAGAAATATGTTTCTGGGTATCCATTTGTTTTAATGTCTTTTCCTTTTTTTGGTGATTGTTCATATTGTCCACCACATGTATGCGGAAACATCAGGCGGTCTTGTAAAGCTTCTATAAGACAGTCAGAACTGTAACGGGTTTAGTACTCTGACTTCTGAGCCCCCAGCAGCCAAGAAACAAAGACCATGCAGTTGAGCCTTTGCGGGTGCCTGAGCAAGATTCCCAGATGACTCAGTGGTGACAGAAGCCTGAGACAGGACTAGTTTAAGATTCTGTGTAAGATAGTATTGTGCTTCTTCAGAAAGAGACAGTGGTACCAAAGAGCTTGGAAGTATGAATTTACATGTGTCTTTTAACAGTTTCAACTAAGCTTTTCTTTTAAAATTTATGTTTGAATACACATACAGGCACACACACATACAGCTGTTGTTTTTGAGTAGTGAAACTCACCTAATACAAAAATTGGCATTTTAGGGTCCTATGATCATACTGTGAAGATGTTCGATACACGAACAAACAAGAGTGTGTTCTCTGTGGAGCACGGGCAGCCAGTGGAGAGTGTCCTGCTTTTTCCCTCTGGAGGTCTTCTGGTATCAGCAGGTACTTCTTTTAAGTTTCTTTCACCACTACTATTGGTCTTGAATCTGACACTTTACCAGTCACTTTTTATAATTTATCAGTGTACACTTGACAGGTCCGTCTAGGTTTTTGAGCAAACAGTTGATAAGTGGGACAGGCAAGCAGTTATCATTTACTGAGTACCGAATGTCAACCAGACACTGCTATTATATGTGTATATGGTCTCTGATGCCCTAGATGAGCCTACGGGTAGTTAGTTTTCTCCCTATTTTGCAACTAAGGGAATAAATAAAAGTTTAAACTAATTTGTTTAAGGCAAAGTGGCAGATCTGAAATCCCAAAATTTGAGAGCATGCTATGTCCTTAACCCAAACAGGTTGTACAACTGCTGTTATTCTTACCCGAGAGATCGGCGGCAGCTTTCGAACACAGTGTTTTTAGGATCTAGAATCCAGCTTGTCTCTTTTCCTGTGACTCTTGATTAAAGTGGCCTTCCCCAGCAGATAGCTGATAGTGGTGGAGGGGGAGATGCTGTGAGGTCAGGAGAGGCCCTGGCCCATTTCTCATCTATTTGGAACTGAGGTATTTTTTCATTGTGTCGGTCATAGTGCTTTTTCAAAATTGTAATGGAAGAAGTAAATTAGCTGTTCATTTGTCAAGTCAAAATTAATGTGTTGACCACAGAAGAATACATAGGTGGTATGCATACTTTATAGCATACCCATGGCTGTGTGTAGCCTTTTTTTTCTTAATTCTGAAATTGTCTTCCCAGAACCTATTTGATACCAAAATAAGTTGATAACGTGGTCAGACATAAATATTTGTCTTGCTGTTATTTTGAGAAATGAAAAGTTCAGGATGAACTGGGACATTAGGTACCTGTATGCTAATGTCCACTGTGTCTCGAGTTATGTGACCTCGAGCAATCCCTTAACTTCTGTAGATCTTGGAGATGAGAGGTTGGGCTCGATCAGTGGTTTCGAACTGTAGCCTCTCTCACGAGCTGCCGCATGTCAGGAGCAGGGACTGAACTGGGGCCGAGGCCCCGTTGCCCAGTTAGGATAGGTGAGAAATTTGTTCCCCCCGCCACAGCCCCTTTCCCTATTTTACCTATTAGACTTTTGCTTAATGTTTCCTGAAAAGAAACGATGGTATATTAAAAAAATTCTTTTAAATCATTGCATTAAATTGCCTTTTAGGGTCCTTCCGACTCTTAGGATAAGAAGTTATAGGGAAGTTTTTCGGTTTAATTGGGATTCGCAAAATTTTTAGGAAATAAAATCTTCATTACTTCCATGGTTTTAACATTTTTTTGAATGATTTTATTATTCTTTTCTTCTTTTATTATTTATTTTTGTTCAGTTATAGTCGTCCCATCTTACTATAATTTCCTTAAAATTTTTGTTCGTTTTACTTTTCAGTTTACCAGGTAGTTCTATGTACTTTCTGAATTTGGAATTCCTTAATTGTCCGAACAGTTCTGTGAGGCGGAGCTGTTACTATCATTTACACGCCCAGTAAATAAATGGTGGACTCAGCCCTGAAACCAGGCTGCGTGGCTGCGGAACCCCTCGTGTTACCACTGTGCCGCTGAGTGTCCAGTGGAGAGAGCTTTTCAGATCTGTAAGGTTTTTAACCTGTAGGTGGAATATCAGACTAACGACTATTTCTTTTTATAGGAGGTCGTTACGTTAAAGTCTGGGACATGCTAAAAGGGGGACAGTTGCTGGTGTCTTTGAAGAATCATCATAAAACCGTGACATGTTTGTGCCTGAGCAGCTCTGGGCAGAGGTTACTCTCTGGTTCGCTGGATAGGTTAGCATTTGAATTTTCCTTCCTCATTGTTTTTGCTACACAAGTAGTTACTGCTTAAGGAAATGAGTTATTTCTGCAGTGTTTGTGGTAAAATAAATATTCTTCCAAATAATTTCCATGAAAAAATAATCTGCTGAGTTGAAAATAGGTTTAACTTTTTATTTACATATAACAAACTTATTGTCTTCTTTGATGTAGTTTATTGCTTTAACTTATATACTTAAGGAATTTTATTGAGCCAAACATCGATCTTTTAAAATAATCTATACTCTAGAGTTTCTCTTAAAATCGTTATTGTATATTTGTATATTTCAAATAGTTATGAATGTATATATATTCTAGCTTATATTCTTTAAAATATAAAACTTCATATAAAAATTTCTATATGTTAATATGGTCTGATTATCTATTTTAATAAGTATTAATACTCCATAGTTAATGTTCTAGAATAATGCTCTCCAGTAGAAATATAATGCAAGCTAAATTTCATTTAAAATGTTTTAGTAGCCACATTAAAAAGGTAAAAAAAAAACTAGGTAAAATTGATTTAATCCAGTGTATCTAAAGTATTGCAGTATATAATCACTGTGAAAATCGAGAGACTAGAAACAGTGAGTGTGTAACACCTGTCCTATGATGACAGTAACGTTGCACGGTGGTGGGAGAGAATGCACCTGTGTTCAACAGAAAACTGTTTCTGCACTGCCTCGGCCCTAAAGTTTAAATTTAAGTTAATTAAAATTAAGTAAAGAAAATTGAGTTCCATTTTCACTAGCCGCGTTTCGGGTGCTCAGCAGCCACGTGTGGCTAGAGCTCTGGCACAGCCGTACAATTCACTTACACTCATCTGTTGTTGGTCATTTTAGTCCCATTATGTTTTCCCCGTTACTGAAGACTTGTTTTTTCAGTCTGTTTATTAAAAAGTATACATATTTTAAAGCTAGAAAACTTTTCTAATACAAAGGAATTTATTATGTAAACATATAGTAGATTCTCTAATGGTGTTACTAGGCAATTTGGGACTTAATTTTTAGATGTGTCCCTCAAAAGCTAAATAAGTTGGCTCTACCTGCAGTTCTGAACCCAGAGTGACTTTTGTCCCCAAAGGGCTATTTGGCAGTATCTGGAGACCGTTTGGTTGTTGTCACAACTTGGGGGCGGAGTGATGCTGACACGTAGAGTAGAGGCCAAGGTTGCTGCTAAACATCCTACAGTGCACAGAGCAGCCCCCACAACAAAGAATCGGCTGGTCCTCAGTGTCAGTAATGCTTAGCTGAGGAAGCCTGCTCTTTTGACTTCCAGTGTGCTTTCATTGGCACTTCTCTACTCTCAAGTTTTATCTTCAGGCAGCAGTGGTTCATGGTCTGTCCTTCTGGTGGCAACTCAGAGTCTTTATTCAGATGTTGCGGGTAGTCCTAATAAATAGGTCATTTTTACAAGAGAGATTCAGCCCTGACTGCTGTGGCTCAGTGGATTGAGCACTGGTCTGCAAACCAAAGGGTCGCCAGCTCAATTCCCAGTCTAGGGCACATACTGGGTTGCGGGCCAGGTCCCCAGTGGGGGACCCATGGGAGGCAACCACACATTGATGTTTCTCTCCCTCTTTCTCCTTCCCTTCCCCTCTCTCTAAAAATAAATAAATAAAATCTTTAAAAAATTACAAGAGAGATTCAGTGGCAAATTAGTTTGTAATTCATATTACTAATCATTGTTTATCTTTATTGTGTAAATTTTAATATTCATATTTTGGATTTTTCAAAAAAATAGAAAATGTGCATTTTATACTCATTTCCAAGATGCTCTGTGACACAGCTTTCTTTTTTATTAGGAAGGTGAAAGTATATAGCACAGCTTCCTACAAAGTAGTCCACAGTTTCGATTATGCAGCTTCAATTTTGAGTCTCGCACTTGCAGTAAGTACTTTTAGTTCCTTTTAAAGCTTTCACTAACCTTGCCTGTTAAATGAAACTAAAGTGGAATGTTAGGGTTTAGCTGTGTATTTGAATAAGTCTTATTTTCTTCTCACCACATTAGAGAATTGAATTAAGACTATTACTAGAATATATGACTTGTCCCAGTAACTTAGCGTACATTCAGATTTAGGTCCCACGTACTACATAGCTTCAAACAAATACAGTATTGTAGCCATTGTTAACACTAAGGGCAGGACCTGGGAAATTGATCCCTTTATCTTCAAAAGAAGGTAACCCTTTAACTCAAGGGTTAAGGACTTTACAAAGTGAAATCAACTTTCTGAGAAAAAAAAAACAGGAGGAAAGGGGGCAACAAAATGAAATATCTCCTTTTCGTTGACTGCTCTTTCTGGAATGTCTACTGCCAAGTTTCATGAGCCATTGAGGAAGAGGATATTTGAATACGTTAGACAGAAATCTGAACTCGGAGTGGAAAACCAAGTATTTTCTTGGCAGGACTGTAGAAAATGATGTCACTACATAATCCTCCTTTCTAGTAAAAGGATGCAGAAAAAAAATATTTTAGGATTTTCCAAGATGTCCTTAACTATGCAATCGAATACAAACTGCCAGTGATAATTTATAGCAGGTGTGCGTTCTGTCAATATAATAGTGTCCCGGAGGAGAAAACGATTTGGCTCTGACTTTTCGCATACATCACTGTTATGCAAAGTGTCTGTATCAGAATGGAGCTCTTGGTGGAAGTACTGGTTACCAGCAAATGTCTTATAAATGGTATTTTGAAGAAAGGCAGGATGACTTAGGAATAGACTAACTCATTTTTCAAATTGCTATTAGCATGAAGACGAAACGATAGTTGTGGGAATGACCAATGGGATACTGAGTGTTAAACATCGGAAATCTGAGCCCAAGAAGGACTCTCTCCCCAGAAGAAGAAGGCCTGCGTACCGAACTTTCATTAAAGGGAAAAATTACATGAAGCAAAGGGTATTTATCTATTTCTTCTCTCTTTCCCTTCCTTTTGGTGAAATTTGTTAGAGTAGCCAACTTTGGCCCTGCACACTACTGGAAAGTACAGTTTATAGGGCATTGAACTTTATTTTGTTTTTTCTGTATCAGATTTGTCTCCTGGTTGCTAGGTTGGGGCATTACTAAGGAATGGAGAATAAGCACCACATTTTAACACCCCCAGTCATCACAGTGGTATAGCAGTTTACTGCATTCAAAGCAGTGTCTTTCACACACCAATTTCTTCTAAACAACCCTGAAGAGTAGTAAAGTCAATAATATCCCCATTGGCATCCGAGAAGGTGGAGAGACACCTAAAGGAGCTGTGAGATACCCAGAGCTTCATTACTGGTAACCAGGATTGTTGACTGGATTGCAGTTCCTCTGAGTCTTGTTTTCTCTTTCTACTAAGTCGCATTGCCTGCCATGTGCAGAGATTTGAAATCAGTAATGTTTTCCCAGAATTGAGGTATTGTGTATGTTGTAGGTTAAACAATAGGAGAGTAAGAGCACATTGTTGCGACAAATTATTCCATTTTCATTTTACCTATATTATAGGCATATGACCATTATTCATGAATGATGTAGGGGCACTTGGTATAAAAAAAATACCACTATGAAAAAAGTTTATATTTTATTTATTTAAAAAAATTCAAATTGATTTATAAAGACAGAGAAAACCATCAATTTGCTGTTTACCTTATTCACCAGCTGGTTCTTGTGTGTGACCTGACCAGTGACTGAAACCACAGTCTTGGAGTATTAGGACAGCGCTCTAACCAGCTCCGGGCTGCTTGGTCAGGGTGAAAAAGTTTATTTTGAATGGGATCCTGTACAGGTGTTGATTTTTCTCTTTAAATGTACTTTTCATTGCAGGATGACATATTGATCAACAGGCCATCAAAAAAACACTTAGAATTGTATGATAGGGATCTGAAAAATTTCCGGGTCTCCAAAGCCCTTGATAGAGTTCTTGAGGTAAGAAGAGTGACAGAGTTTGTGTGTGTGTGTAAAATATATTTTTTTTTATTAAGACTTTATTTTTTAGAGCAGTTTTAGCTTTGCAGCCAAATTGAGGGGGAGAGACAGAGCTATTCCGTGTATCCCCAGCCCATCAACATGCGTAGCCTTCCCCATGAACAGTTGATCAATGATCACAGTTGATGAACCTACAGGGTTCATTATAGCCTCCCCATTCAACAATTGAGTAATTATTACAGTTGGTGAACCTACAGGGAGCATATTTTTAAAACAATCAAAACATTCATTTTTATTACTGACCTTGTATACTGCCGTGACTCAAAACTGAAAATAAAGACATTTAAATATGGCAATTGTTAATAAGTTCCAAGTCTGCAATTTTTCTTGTGCTGTCTTGTCTGCTCATGTTGACTCTGAACATTTTTTAGCCCAGCTGTACGATAAAGACACCCGAGATTACAGTTTCCATCATAAAGGAGCTAAATCGAAGAGGAGTCCTGGCCAATGCCCTTGCAGGTCGGGACGAAAAAGAAATCAGTCGTGTTCTTAATTTTTTGATAAGGTATGTTTTATATCTTTCAAACACACGTATTTTTGCATCTAAAATCCTTTATCTCCAAATGAGAGACATTCATTTTTATTTTTTTAAAGATTTTATGTGTTCATTTTTATTTGAGAGGGGGAGGGAGGGAGAACGAGAGGGAGAGAACACTGATGTGTGAGAGAAGGAAGCATTGACTGGTTGCCTCTCCTGCACCCCCAACTGGGAGCCTGGCCTGCGGCCCAGGCATGTGCTCTGACTGGGAATCAAACCAGCGATCTTGTGGTTCGTAGGCTGGCGCTCAGTCCACTGAGCCACACCAGCCAGGGCGAGGCATTCATTTTTAATTTGATCTTTGTAGAGAACTAACAGAACAACTTGGTAAATCTATTTTATGATTTTTTTAAAAAAAAGCTGGCAAGTTTCAGTAAACAGTTTTTGCTTTGTAGGAATCTCTCCCAGCCAAGATTTGCTTCTGTTTTGATCAATGCTGCTGAAATAATTATTGGTAAGTAGTTGTTAAAACTAAAAAAATCCCAGCATGCTTGGAAAAGTGAGATATCAGAATATGTAATTAAATTTGGAACTCAGATAAATCAAATTGTTTTTATCAATTATTCAGTGAAGATTATGGAGAAAGCAACAGTTATCAGTACATTTTAAACTGGAGTAAAATGTCTACAGTGGTTTGACTTTGAATTGCACTGACTAGGATTATTGTAATTTAAAAATTTTTTTTCTTGAGCATTTACAGTGACCATGACAGTTTTCTAATGGGAAAATGAAAATAAGTCAGAGCTTCCATGCTGTACTTTTTGTAATTATTTCTTGTTGAAATACGCTTATTGAATTGTTTACTTTCAGTAAACCATAAATTGTAAAATAAGTACAGATATTTCAGTGTCTTTATATGTAAGAGTTTTATGTTTTTTCTAAATATTGCTGCTCATATATTATTTACAAAGATATTTCTAGTTAATGTGTTTCTCTCTCTGTTTCTAGATATATATCTGCCTGTGATTGGCCAGTCACCTGTAGTGGATAAAAAGTTTTTGTTACTTCAAGGGCTTGTAGAAAAAGAGATTGATTACCAAAAAGAGCTGCTAGAAACCTTGGGGATGATGGATATGCTTTTTGCTACCATGACGAGGAAAGAAAGCACGTGTGTGTTGCAGCACACACCCGATGGGCTTCTGGAGAACAAGAAAGTGGGGTCATAGTGCCTGCCTCGTAAGGCGCACGAGATCTGCTACTGGAGAGAGATTCGATTCCATTAGCTGTGGGAAAGAGAATCTCCTCGACACATTTAAAAAAACTACTTAGCAATCTTTGGAAGAGACTGCAATAACTATGATTGGAAAATAAGGACCTGTTTTATGACATGGTTTCCCACGTCATACTTTGAATTATTTCCTGGCATTTTTGGCCAGATGATCTCAGTTGTCTTGGTCATAGTGCATGTCCACCTTGGACAAGTTGGTGTCAGTTTTAGTACCGCTCAGTTCTCTGTCCGCATCTGGGTAGGCAGTCAGAACTGGAGAGAGGGATTCAGCTGGGAATCTGGCCAAGGGAACAGGCCTTTATTTTTCAGTCCTATTCTGGGCGGGCGGGAAACAACAAAACTGGCAACACAGATCCTTTAATCAGTGCCCTTGGGATTTCCAGGCAAAGGCCGAGCTCACCGCCCTCCCTCCTTGACACCATCCCTTATCCTAGGTCCCATGGTCTACTTCAGCTGGTAACGGGTCTGTCACTGTTTCGTGTGTGGCAAGTCACGGGCCAGCTCTGAATAATTGATGCCAGTTAGACATGGATTCAGAGAGCGTGATGAGGCAGAATTGACACTTAAAAACTGCTCACCACCCAGGTTTTCTTTTTACTTCTGTTATTTCATCTTGACTGCCCTTATCAGAAGAAGGTCTACAAATAGACCTTATTGGACAACAGTTGTTTTTTTCCTTCCCTTTAATAGGCAGTCTTTCTACCAGTGAAAATTTGCCATTTCTCTTGTAATAAATAGCCCGTCAGCCTTTTTTACATGTGTGTGTGGAACCTGTGTTGTAGCTGCCTGCCTCTCTGGAAACTGTTTTCTCTGGTCCGTATTTAGATTTCTTTTTTCTTTACACAATCACCTTGTGTTTCTGAACCCTAAGCCTGAGTAGCTGGCTTTGGGAAACTGTATATTTTGATAAGTTCAGTATAAATCACATCTTTTAATAATGAGCTGCTTATTTCTCTCTTGGTTTTCTGAGATGTATCAGTTCCTGTTGGACAGTCCCTGGCTGTTTCCACACTTGCTACCTCTTCCACCTTCCCCCAGTTCCTGTCCCACCCCCAGGAGTTAATTACCTGTAAGGAAATACACCTTGGGCTAGAAGAACCTTTAGTTAAAGGAAGTTTTTGTAATAGGAATGTCCTCTTAACATTTTAGATTTGTGAATTCAGATTTTTTTTAAAGTAGAAAAAATATTTCTGTGTTCTGGTAAGAGAATGTGCTCAAACAAGGGGTCTAGGTTCCCTTTCATGAATTGACTTAAGCAGTCATACAGCCCAGTGGCTCATAAGGAGCCAGGAGTTTGCTTTCTCATATAAGTATGAGATTAGTCAAACTCATAAACTGGTCGTGTTGAGAAGGGTTAATTTATATAAGCAAGTTTTGTATTTAAAAGCATTTTTAAAAATTGGACTTCATAAGTATGTATACTAATAAACGTCAGAAGTTGAAATTCTGTCCAAAACGAGTTGCCACCGAATGTGTGTAACATGTGACAAGGGTTTCCCGGACATTATCTGATTCTCACTGCAATCACTCAGATTTGGTTTTCTCATTTAACACTGAGTTAGCTGCAATGGTCAGTTCACTCCTGAACTCCCCAAACTGGCGACCCTCCTCATCCCAGTGGTCTGCCTGCTGGGGCTGAAAGTACTGGCTCCCTTGAACAAAACCTCGCTGAGAGCTGCTGTGGTTAGGTGCTGGTTCTGCATGTGTTTTCCACTTGATTGTTTATTAGAGATTGCTCCGTATTGGTGCACACAGCTCTGCTTATTCTTTCTTATGCTAGCCTCCTCTGTCGCTGTGCAGTTGGGCCATAATCAGTTTAACCAGTCTCCTATCAGTGGGCAATCTGATAGTTTATATTTTACACTTGAGCAATTCTGCACTGAGCAAGCTTTCACATAAATTTTTGTGCATTTTGAGGCGTGTTTACTGGGATAAATGAACATGAATTCTGATCCTAGAGATTGAGTCTTTGTTTCCCGTTTCCCACCCCAGTGTCTGTTCAGTCGTGTCTCATCCCTGCTGCTCGTCTTCATCAGGAAGTGCTGTCCGCCCTTCCGCCAGAGACTCCCCTTGGCGGTATCGCTTCCAGGATGTATCCCTTGAAGACCTTCTCAGACAGGGTACTTGGTATTCCACAGGATGCTTCATGATTATGGGGCGAGGCTACTGGTATTCCCACTCTGCACACGGTGACACTGAAGTGACAAAAGTCTGTGGCTTGTCCAAAGTCATGCAGTAGGTTAGTGGCAGATCTGGAATTCGAACTCAGGCAGTCTAGCTTGAGAGTACATATTCTTAACCACTTACCCATAAGATGCTACAGGAATAGCATCTTGTTTTCTAGGAACATGGAATATGCCCTTATTCGTCTTTGTATTCTTTACTTGTCACAGTTCAAAACTGGTGCTTAGTAAATGCATGCTGAATGACCGGAAAGAACAAATGCTTGTCGGATGTAGCTTGGCAGTTTGCATGAGAACAGCAGTTTGGTTATTTTGTATGGCCTGAAAATATGTTACTGTTTTTCTGAAAGCTACAACTTAATGTTCCTGGAAGCATTCCTTAACATCCACTGAGGATTTTACTCAAATGAAACAATGACCCTGCATTAGGGCAACTTACCTTAGCTCACCGTTTGTCCACGAGGTGGCAGTATTCGTTCAAAAATCCTGGAAACCTGCTATTCCACTGCCCTTTCTTTGAATCAGGTTGGTTTTCATAAGGAGTAAGGTGAGTTCTCTCAGGAAACAGCTAAGGTATTCGATTATTGCTATGTTGATAAAGTGGGTTCAAAAGCCACCTATAATTATTACATACTAACTAGAAATATGGAAATAAATCTAACCAAGGCCCTCTTTGGGTTAAACTTTTCAACAACGTAGAATAATGGAAAGGACATGAGCTGTATGATCCCAGGCAAGTCCAAGCAGCTCTGAGGCTCAGCTTCCCTGTCTGTCAAATGGGCTTACATCGCCTCCCTCGCAGGATTGTTGTGAGAGTAATTGCGATGATACACAGACAGGTGTAAGACAGGTGTCTCACCTGCCTTACTGTGCGTTTTACATGATTGTGCTTATGGAAAGTCTACTCGTCCCCCACCAGTTTGGAGCTTTCTCTTAGCTTCCCTGATTATTAATGCCACTTGTGGACCACTTAGGTAAGGGTTGAGTTGAAGGTTTATACTCTTACAGAGGATGTTTTCTAAATAAATCATACACACTGTAAAATGAGGGGTGTAAGAGACTCGAGACGGAGAGACGGACTGACTGTTCACAAGCATCGTGAGAGCAAATGGTATTTGCACAACACATACAAATAAGACGTTAACCGCTTATTCATGAAAGTAAGGTGTTAATTTTCATGAGTTATTCGTGTTGTAGTAGAAATTACAAGCAATTGTCTTTAAGCGTATTTGTTAATGCTGACTTTCCTTTACTCAAAGTGAACTACATTATCTCCGACTGCAATGACTGACTCTATTGACCGAGAGGTTAAAATAGGACCTGTGTTAGTGAGGGTTGCCAACTTTCTGTCAATGTTATATAAAACATTGGACTCATAAGAAGTACTACTTTTCTCAAGGTTTTTAAAAAATTGAGATATAATTGACAGACATTATATTAGTAAAGTGCTCCCAGTGAAGAGAAAAAAATGATCTGTGCATCAGAAGCAGTTTACTCACAGGAAATAAATAAAAACCAGTGTTCGGATTCTTTTTCTTTTATTGTCCACTTCAGGATAAAAGATTTTGAGGCTCACCCGCCCAACCCATTCTTATTGTCTAGCGGGAAAAGATTTAGATAATAACACAACTGAGAACAAAATAGATAACTGCAGTAAGATTTATTGACAGCATATATGAATTTACTTATTCTATAATGTCTTAAGAGAATACCAGGAGCTTATACACATGGCTTTCTACCATAAGATCATTAAACTTACACATAGCCTAGCAGTTTTATTTACTTATGAGTACAAGTTATTTAAGATAGTATAAGTCAGTACATTATTAATGATGAGAAACTCTATGGTCAACTTGTAAACAGGACTACGTAGAATTCTGCTTTAACCATAAGGCTGATCAAAACTGGAAAATTACAGACAATAATAATGGCGGCCAAATCTGATAATATGCTCACTAAGGCACTATGAATTCCATCCAAAAAGTCTCCAGCTATGTAATAAAGAGACATTTATTGAAGAAGATACAAGAAACATTGTACACAGGACAGTGACGCCCCAGTCCCCTTCAAAGTAGGCACCTTGGGACCTCACACAGTTCTTGCAGCATCATTAGCAACTGCAGCCCGATGTTCCTTCTGCTCTGGTAGCAGAAGCCATGGGACAAATTTTGCCACAGTACGTTTCATGTCAAAATCTTGGACACAGTAGTTTTTGGAATTTCCAGATCATCTAGTTCTCGCACTGTCAGTCACTGATCTTTGTTGATTGCAGCCCGTACACGTTCAACATTCTCAG
>PVKM010027076.1:0-18991 GCA_004027735.1 Carollia perspicillata | reverse complement strand
CTTCACTCAGACTGTATCTTCCTAAGGATGCAGATCCACATCACTCTTATTAATATCAAAGTGAAACCAAAAAAGCTGGCAATTGCGCTGCCTGTCACCTACCTGATCCAACAAGCAGAGACAGGGATTGAATCTTTATGGGAGTTTTATTCCGATGGCTGGCGATCTGAGAAGAAGGTGGATTTGTACCCTAACAGACCATCTCATATTTCTTTTCAAGCAGATTTTTTTATGACAGAGAACAAAGTGTGGTGAGGGGTTTGGAATTCAGGAAAAATTAGATTTAAAAAACGCTGTAGCATTCTTGCCCTGAGCAGTTAGCTGGGCCCCAGGGGGTCATCTGTCTCTCCTTAGAACACAGTGGGTCAGATACCACCTCGATTGCTTGTGGTCTCTTGTGGAGCACAAACGTCAGTCACTGTGGTCTCCTGGAGTCAGGGTGGGCCCTACTGCAGTTCCAGAAACAATGGCTTTTCATATGCATTAACTACTAGGCTTATTAACTATTACCTTAAACAAAAATTTTCCCACTCTTCAGTTCCCCAGCAAGAACATGCCCTCACCCTTCTCCCCACATCCATATTCAATACCCCACATCTTTCATCTTTCAAAAATTCAACCCCCAAATCTTTCTGTTTCCTTCACTCCTTAGCAATGATCACCTTCATATATGGCTTATTACTTTTTACTTATGTGTGTGATTTATAACCTTACCGCCACCCCAATCTATAGAATGAAAGATCCCCATTAGGATCTTTGTTTGATTTATTCTCTAACATATTTCAAACAGTCTTTGTACTGATTTCAGCCCTTTTCTTTTATAATTTGTTTTGATTCAGATAAAAAGTAACACTAATTACCCAGGTTTGAAAATGGAAATCAAGAGAGCAAAAGGCTTACCTTTTTGCAGTAACTATTAGACATTAGTGCTCTTAGAAGAGGATAATTAAAGTGTTTGAAATTAGAAAACGCTAATGCTTGATTTTAAAGCAATTTGTATTTTTATAAACATTCTAAAGGCACCAGATGCAAATCTCTTGTAGTTTAAATCGTTTTCTTTTTATTATAAACCACAGGTCAGTATGTCCTCCTGATAAATATTTAAGGTTAAATGGATGACCACATAACTTAATAATAACTAGTTGGCAGGAATAAGGAAGTGGTATTCTAAATTTTATGTTTAAAACTGTTTTCACTAATTTAGAAATCCTTCATTTTTATTCAACTGCTGAACAGAAAACCCAATATAAAGTCTGCCATTCTTTCTTTGAGACACTTGTTCTCATGACTTAGTTTTTTTTTTGTTGTTGTTTTGTTTTATTTATAAGCTTCATGCTTTGATTACTTTGGCAACTACATTTTAAAGGAGAGGCAGTAACATTTCTGAGGTGACGGCCAATATTTAAACATTGTCAAATCAAATAATTGAGCATAAGCAGAAAAAATATCCAGAGAGGTCAGAGATCTTCATGTTATTCCCCAGGGTAGAGTGGTGCTAATTAAAGCATGGTACACGGGCCAGTGACAGGTCTACTAACTCCTTGTCACTGGGTCATGACTGGATAAGTACGGAAATTAGAATAAAAATTTGAAAACTCTTGTAGCAATTTGTCATTGCAGTGACATCAAAGTACATAATGATAACACTCATCTCATTAAAGCAGGTGTAGAATAGCTTGGGTGTTGTCAGACTGTCCTGGTGAGTTGCATATGGCACCAAGCAGTGATCACTCATGCACAAGACATGTGTTGACCGGCATTCTAAAAACAAATAAGTGAATACAACTGATCCCTCTACTCAAATAACTTAAAAAGTCTTCTGTAGAGGTTTTGTGATTCTCCTGTCTCTATATTTGAATTTGTCACGGGAAAAAAAGTTTCAGTTCCATTGTCATGTGAAGCCTGCCTTTGGCTTCATCACTGTTCTCTACACAGAACACTGTGTCGTTGTTCTGAGGCACTAACTCCACTGCAGCAACCGTGAAGTGATGACCCGCAAGGGGGTTCCAAACTTTTTATAACCTTCTACTAATTGTCTCTAGGAAAAAAAAATTAAATATGTGTTTTCTTGAACATCATTTACAACTATTTATCTATCTCCCTCCCTCTCTTTCTTTTTTTTTAAAGCAGCAATTCATAGCCTAGTCTAGACCAGTGATGACAAAATCAAATTCTTTACGGGGTTAAGTAGGTATCAGAGAAATTATTCAAAACTCAGAAATAAGCAAAAGAGATTACTGGAAGTTCATTCAGTGTACTTCGGGACTTGACCTTCTATTTATTTCTAGTTTACTATTATACAAGGAAAAATAATTAACTTGTAAATTTTGTTCGATACAAATGCAAAAACATTTTTCTGGAGGATAAAAACCCCTAAAGATTTATTGTTTTGTAAAACATTAGCCAGCTTAAGATCAAACCAAAATACTGATTATCCTCACTTATTATTGAGTTATGTCTCAATAAACCCAATGTAAGTTGAAAATGCACTTGAGAGAGATGGATTTGTAAACCGTGGAGCAACGTTCTGCCTACCTGAGGCCGCTGCTGTGTGGAGACCCCAGATGAAGCCACAGTCCCCATGTTTAATCAGGAGACAAACCTTCAGCTGAGGATTTGGGGGATAAGAAGGAAGGAGAATACATTAAATTCAAAGTCGTTGGACAGGACCACAGTAAGATTCACTTCACAGTGAAAATGACAACATATATCAAGAAACTCAAAGAATCATACTGTCAAAGACAAGATGTCCTAATGGGTTCATTCAGGTTTCTCTTCAAACATCAAAGAATTGCTGATAATCACAATCCAAAAGAACTGAGAATGAAGGAAGAAGATGTGATTGGAGTTTATCAGGAACATACAGGGGGTCATTCAACTGTTCAGATATCCTTTTTATTTTATTTTCTCTTCCCCTAATCCTTTTTATTTTTAAAAATAGTTCTTTTGTAATGTGGTGTTCAAAATGGAATTGAAAACTGATCCCTCCCCCATCTCTTTAAAACATCTCTGTAAAACAATTGGAATCCTAGTGCCCATTCATTATTGGTTGTTTTCATGGCGATTATGTTTGGTGATCAAACTCAGACCCCTTTATATTGCCCTCTCATTTTTAAATAGCACATGTGTGCGGAGGGAGGCCACCTTTTTCAGGTTTTTGATAAATAAAGTTGATCAATAAAAGTGTTCATAATGACTTTCTAATTGGTCCCAAAGTTCTAGCATGTGAGAACTTCACTCCTGGACTATGATTTTCAGTGGGAGGTGGAAGATTTTCAGAGAACTCAACTGTGGAAAATGACCTTTCCTTAACTTGAAGCTACTTTTGAAACCTAAAGGTCTGGACCAGTAGAAGAACAATATCAGGTTGGAGTCACAATGACAGATAAGGGGAGAGTAAAGACTAACTCCAAAGATGGTTTCACTGAAGAGAAAGCATTTTAAGAGTACAGAAAGATCTTGTCAGAATATCCCAGAGAAGTTCTAATTTTCATTAGCAGTTAATGTTATTCATGCCAAAGTATATACAACAGAACACTGTTATTTTTTATTTGCATATGTTGGCCTGGGATATGGTTTATTTATATGTTTATTTATTTATTTTTAGAGAGAGGAGAAGGAGGAGGAAAGAGAGAGAGAGAAATGTCAACCAGTTGCCTCTTGTACGTGCTCACCTGGGAACCTGGCCCAAATCCCATGCACATGCCCTGACCAAGAATTGAACCAGCAACCTTTTGGTTCACCGGCCAACACTCAGTCCACTGAACCACACCAGCCAGAGCTGGGATATGGGTTTTAAACGGACATTGTCTGTACCAGCTTCATTAAAATAAACAAGTATTTGTAAAAATAAAAAAAACACATTTAATACACCCACCCTTCAGAACACCATAGCTGAGCCTAGCCAACCACAATGTTCTCAAAACACAATACCCAAAAATGCTGGCAACACAGCACACTGGACAACATAGATTGCTCATCCTCATGATCACGTGGCTGACTGGGAGCTGTAGCTTGCTGACACTCTCTACTCTCACGAGGGGACACCATATTGCCTGTCACCAGCCCGGGGAAAGACTAAAATTCAAAATTCCAAGTACAGTATCTCTTGAACATGTATCACTTTTGCACATAAAGTTGAAAAATCTGAAGTCAAAACATTGTAATTCAGGGACCATCTTTGCGGGGGATGTGTGTACGCCTACACATGTATACATATATTTCAAATGCCTTTCAAATCATCATATCTCCTTTGACAAGTTTATTTCATATGTATTAGATATAATTTTACCATTTTGAATAGCATACTTAAAGTATTTATAATTGATAAGATAGTTTTCATCCTCTTAACATCATAAAAAGAAGTTTCAGGGATTTTAAAGTGGAGGCAAATAGGCAGAACAGCATTAATTCATTAAAGTTAACTTGATTTCCAGAATACTATTGATTACATTGAAGATTAATATTCTTTCTCATTGCCTTTATAAAAATTTATTTTTTAAGAGAGGAAAGGAGGGAGAGAGAGATACACACATACACATTGATTTGTTGTTCCACCTATTTATGCATTCATTGGTTCCTTCTTGTATGTGCCCTGACTGGAGATCAAACCTGCAACCTTGGTGTGTGGGTCAACAAAGAAACCAACTGAGCTACTAGGCCAGGGCCTCCTTCCCTTTTAACAAAGAAGACAGAGTAATATCTTGTACTTCAGCTGAGAGAAGGGTTCCCTTGTGAAATATTCTTAATTAAATGGCCTTTTATGAATGCTTTCCTACTCTAATTTGGTCTCTGTCTTTGTGTTGCATTTTGAAGAAATGTGTGAAGTATTAACTGAAATGGCTGACAAAGCAGGTGCAACAAACAGTACTAGAGGGACATCAGGAATTCCTGGAAAAATTGTCACACTGGGTGTTAAAATGCAAATTTTATGAATGTTCAGGGAAGGTGAATGTTCCAGGAATTGGTGGCAATGACATACTGGAACAATAGGTTATGAAGGATGTCTACACATTGTCTTATATTCTAAAGAGCTCATAAAAAACACTGTACTTTGGATAGAAGTAAACAACAGTGAATGTGTGGCAGCTGAAAAAACTATGGCGAAGGGCCAAGTCTCACACCCTGAGGAGTTGATGAGAAGGAAGCACTGTCTCTCTTGAGCACATATCCAATGGTCTACAGTCTTAAGGACACCGTGTAGTTCATTTTGAGGATCACACCCAACTTTGATGAAACATCATCTCCCTATAGTTTTAACGTTATTATGTGGTGTTAGAAAATTTTAAGTTGCTTTGAGTGTTATTTTCTCCTTAGAGAGGGAAAAATATTGAGCTAAGTTTAGATGTACTTAATGTTCTGATTATCTCTCCTACTGTGCCCTCACTATAACTCTTAATTGCACTTCATTTAAAAAGTCATCTCTACATATTGATAAGCATAACCATAAAATTTAATATTTCAGTCATTAATAAGTTTAACTTCTAATATAGATCCAGCAAGCTGAGTAAATATGATTTACAAGGTACCCAAAAAGGTCCAAATGAATAAATATTAATGTAACAGGATGCATAGTGTAACCCCCACAATCCTTGATTGGGGGAAGGGAAGAGTGGATGGTACAACATTTAAGACACATTACATAACAAAAGGCATGTTAATAGCTGTGCCTTCTGGAAAGGAGGAGAGCTGCTGCCCAGGGCAGAGATTGTGTAAGTGACTGTGAAAACACTTAGGGACTAGTGATATAGCTAGTCCCTAGTTCCGGGGGTGGTGGTGGGGGGGGAGCTCCTACAGCACCTGTGTGAGAGGCAGTGGGTAGATGTCCACCCCGGGGACCTCTTGCATCACTGGGAACTTTTGCCCTGACTAAAGATGGCAGTTGAAAGAGGGTAAAATACACTGGGGAGATGACAGAAATGGTGGACACTCACATACCATAGTAAGGGCCAGGTATGAGGTCACTTGGGAAGTTCTGGAGGAGCATTTAACTTAGGTCAAGCTAAAAGAGAGAGGAGTGAGAGCCACAAGATCTGGAGAGGGGAAGTGTGCCTGGAAAAGATGGTGGAAGAGCTGATGGAACTGTAAGGGACCTGCCTAGCCAACGGGATTCCTGAGAGATGCTTGGAGCTGAGCTGAGACTGAGCATGCTGAGCTGCAGACTTCTGCTTTTCTGAAGGACAGAACCTCTGAGTGACGCATTCTGAAACTGGCCCAGTTTGGCAAAGGGAGGCAGGACTATGTGTTCTTTTGTGTTTTTAAAGGGAGCGGTTCTTAAAGGGGGCAGAAATCTGACATTATCCTAAACCTGAATAACCTTTAAATAAACAACCCCTTTCCTTTTCCACCAGACTCTGGCATTAGGAATCATGCTTCTTGGCAGCAGGTAATCGAACCCCAACAGCTGTTCCAGAACAACACCAGCTGGTTCTGTAACACTAATAGTATCAAGCAATTGAATAAACAGCTTCTTAAAGGAAGCTAAAGATATTCAATAACATATTCTATAGATATCTATTAGAATTTATGTAACACATCTTAGTTGCAATGAAAACATGTTATTTGGTAAAGAAAAGGCCACTGCATGAAAAGATAGTGTAAATAATTACATTAATACAAATATTAAAATATTCTAATCACTTACATAGCTTATAGTAATAGTAAGACATACCTTGCAGCAACTTTTCTGTTTTGTCTTCATTTCTAAGCAAGAATAAATTAAATTATAAGGGTTACAGTGTAGAGAAGGAACTCATGCAGGAATAACCGTCCTGTAATGTCTCATCAACTAAAATGCTTTTAATTGTAATAATAATGTAGTTGTTTTTAAAATAAGTATGTATATGATTTTTAAATGTTAGTTAAGACTTTGAAATTGATAAAAATACACGTGACCATGTGGAATGACATACCATCTATTCCACTAAGTCGATCCTAAGATTTGAACAACAACAAAAACAACACAGATTGCCTCTGTACAAAGCAACAAAAACTATGTTGACCTCAAAATATACCTGTGTAACATCAAACAACAGAAGAAAATGAAACAATGTCTACAGAACTTTTTGAAGAGAAAAATGAATGCCCATTCATATCTTGGCAAAGTTTGATAGTTAATAATACAGGTAGAAATCATCTTAGTGATAAATGCAAAAAGACTTGCTAAAAACTGAGAAATGAATAAAAATAAGGAGATGATTATCCAGGTGATTTTGACAGACAAGAATTTGACTTTGAGTATTAACTCAAATAAATATGTAGAGCTAAATAATTCATTGTAAATTTGCATGCAAAGTTAAGTAAGTAATGAAAAGAGAAAATTAAATAATGATTATATCCTGAGTTAAATTAATGAAATTATGTAAAAGGAGGAGGAAAAAGAGGGTACTGTTATTCCCAAAGGTGAAACAAAGATGCTACATTCTTGATCCTTCTTATAGGAGTTTCAAAATTATTATTACAATTTTTCACTTATAAGAAAAATGTGAGCATAAATTTTTAAAGCTTTTTATATGGAAATATTAAAACCTTTTGACAGCAGAAAAGAGCTCTTAGAATTTTTTCATTAAAAATTAATGCCATATGCAGAAAGTAAAGTGCATTAAGATCTTTAGTACCATATTATTTTAAGCAGCAGAAACTTGGAAACAAGCTCTTTAATGCTAGGGAAAAGGTTACATAAATATATTTATTCATAATGTAGTTTAATGAGTAGCCCTTATAAGTTATGGTGAGAAATAATTCATAATTATATGGGGAAATACTTAAAATTTTGGATGAAAAATTCATGTGTATGTAATTTATACGTGCATGGACACACAAGTACACATTGCATAGAAAGTACATAAAATCAGCTATATAAACTTTGTAAAATATGTTGAAATAAATAGACAAAAATTGGTTCCTATTTGTATAATGGTTGTGGAACTCTAGATAATGATTCCTTCCCTTAATACACAGACATACAAATACACACACATCACAGCAAGTTGATGCTTTACAAAGTCATCCTGCGTGCTAAATTAGCAAGCACTGAATGGTTACTCTTGGGGAAAATGCGAAGGAAAATGCTACAAGCCTCTGGTCACAACATTTTCATAAAAACATCAACACATAACCTTGTTTTACATTTTTTAATTTAGAGACACATTATTTGATATATATTCCTTAGAAATAATTAGATGCAGTATTTATCTATAATAAAACACTAGCCATGAAAGGTTTAGCATTTTCCCGATTCTGGGTATCTGACTACATTTCTTTGGCTTTCAGCTTTATAACAGCGATATCCAGGACACTTTTTTTGAAATATATTTGATATATAACATTGTGCAAGTTTAAGGTATACAACAAGTTAATTTAATACATTTATATATTATAATATATTGCCATCATAGTGATAATTAGCATTTCTATCACATGATATAAACGCCCTTTCTTCTTTGTGGCTGAAATCATTAAGTGCTAGTGTCTTAGCAAGTTTGATGATTGTAAAATGGTATTGTTGTCTATATTTACTAAACTCAGTATTATATTTCCAGGGCTCACTTACTACCTATGGCAGGTTCATACCCCTAAACAACATCTGCCCACCTCCTGGTAACCACCATTTCACTTCTGTTTTTATGATGTTAGCTTTTTTAGATAAATGAGTGATATCCAGTAGTACTTGCAAGCCACTTTTTTATGGATTGTTATCTCATTAATTCACAAATTTAGCCATTTTCTATTTTCCCATAGCTTCATACAAATCAGTTAATATTTTCTTCTTTTTCTGGATATACCATATTGTTGATTTATTAACATGGGAGTCAACGAGAACAGCACTATAACTCATGCTCTAATGAAGTGTGCCCGACACGTGTTTTTTCTTCTCCTTAACACACATCACAGCCTTCTTATTTTTAGGACACTAAACAGCACTATGCTTGGGCCCCATCTTAAACAACAAATCGCCAAGAAAAAGCACAAAAATGCAAACCGTGTGGCACTGAATGAGCTGTGTGTAGAGGACTTATTCCTGGTATAAGAGCTGACAGCAGGTCGCCTTGCTCGTCCTCTGCTGGGAAAGTGTGTCATAGGGTAGATCACATTTCTGCTGTTCTGGTACAGATAATATGAATGACCACACAAATAATCCACAAAGAGTATGAACAGCCTTGAAAATACCAGAAGTATTGAGGCAGGGGTCACAGATAAATTTGTACAAGTAAGCGAATTTGCAAATGCAATCAGTGAATAATGAGGATCGTGTGTGTGTTTGTGTGTTTACATATATGGTATAATTTATTGTGTTCATCTCTTTTATACCTAGAAAATATGAGATAATTGGCTAAGAAAAAGAATTATAAGAAAATTTGTCAATAAAAATTACCAGTTTTTCCTATACATGAAGAATGAAATTACATTCATAGTGACAACAAAAATAACAAATCCATTAGAGTTTTACTGATGGATATTTCTAATTTTTAATCAATATTCATTTTAATTATAAATTTAATTGTTTAATACCAATCAAAATGACCAAAAATTTCTTTAGGAAAATTTTAATAATGTTTTGAAGAAATCTAAAAATATATATATAATATCTGAGCCATATCTTCAAGTGTAGTATAGACTTTCATAGCAAATATTAAAACAAATTATAGTTCACAGAAGACTAGAGAGAAAAAAATGGAGCATAACAAATAAACTGTAAACATACCTTGTTGTACTGGACATAAGCACTTAAGCAATGAAGAGAAATCACAACCTAGCAAAATAAACAGTCATAAATAGTGTTAGTTAGGTTAAAAAGGACTCTTATTTATTATATGTGTGTGTTTATACATCTATTTTACAGTTTTATATTGAAGCAGCATTGCTTCTATATAAACTGCAAATATTCTTATTGCTTTATCAAGTAATTATTTGATCTAGAACAAGTTCACTTAGATCCTCTGCATCTGGGATCTTTCATTTGTAAAATAAGGTGGTAGATCTATCATTCTGAAAAGAATGCTGGTAGACTTCTCTAAATGTTGATCTGGAGCAGACTCACAGTCTCATGAAAACGAATCATGCATCTGAGTTCCCAATTCCACTTTGAGTGACAGCAAGTCGGTACTGGTAGCTTGAAATTGGTCATGGTGGGAATATTTATACCAGGGAAATTGGCAAATGCTGCACATTAGGTGTTTTCCCCTGACAAAGCCAGCATTTAGATATTCATCAACACATCACTACTTATGCCTTTATAGATGATATCTGGGTTATAAGATAAAACATTTGTCAATCTAAAATAACGTTCAATGAGTAGTGATTTCAAATAGTATGAAGGGATTCTTTGTAGAAAATCAGAATACTGTGAAATTATATTTGATATAGATGTAAAGTTAGAGGCTGAAATAGTTTAGAGATATTTGGGATATAAAATACTAAGTGATTCCATTTCAGGCATGCGAATGATCTCTGGGAGTAGTTCTGACATGACTACACATTGGAATCACATGAGGCACCTGCTGAGTCCTCCTTTCCCACGAAGTTCATGATTTAATTGGTTTGGATGAGGTCCAGGTATAAGTGTCTGTTTAAAAGTACCTGAAGTGATTCTAATGTGTAGCCAGACTGTTCTAACATAATTGCCTTCCAAATTCACATTTATGCGAAGATGTGCTTCAATATAGAGTTTTGTTTAGTTTCAAAAGTTGTATTTAAAAATTCTAGTTTTTGTGCCTTTGACATTTGCAGATTGACAGAGAAAGTGGTAGGTGAAGGAGCTCAAAGCTATTTTCTTTGGCTATAAAAAACCAATCTGCTGTGTAGACTGGAAAATTAAGTTATGAATAAAGTGGCTATGATTCTAAGGCTGGTATATATAATTTCTAAACCAGTGGAGGGGAAAACTGGGAATAAGGAAAATTCAGCAATCCAATAAAAAACAAAAAGGAGAAAAGTAAATGCCACATAGAAATAGCAGCATTTTCAGAAACACTAACATGGTAGAAATAACATCAATTACCATAAACATAAATAAACTAAACATATAAAAAGGTAAAGAAGACAGACTTTATTAAAGAATATCCCTTATGTGTTACAGGTGTATATGGGGGATACATCAAAATAACAAGGAAAAGAGAAAGTTTTAGGCATTTGCTTGTGTTGTTGTTGTTGTTTTTCATTGACTTAAAAATGTTTCCGATGCTGGACAATATTCTATGTTCTAGCAGCACAACCATAAACCAAATCCCTCCCCTGTCGGAGCTTCTGTTTTTGGAGTCAGGTAAGGTCAAATGCGGGCACACTATAAACAAAACAACCAGTCCGTAGGAAGTTAGTAGGGGTGAACAATTTAGGGAAATACGAAGCAGAAATTGTCTGTAGAAAATGCAGAGAGAGTGCAATTCTAAGAATGATCAGGGAAGCAGGACTAAGAGGAAGAAATTTGTGTAAAGACTGAAGAGAACAATGGTTCAGCAGCACGGATGGAAGTAAGAGCCTGATGAAAACTGGCCCACCTGGGCACTTGCATGGCTCCTGAAAGACAAACAAGAATGTCTGAGAGAGCAAAAGTAGAGCACAGGAGATGAGAGCCCAGAGCGGAGGTACGACCAAACTGCAAAGAACAAGTTAGGTCGTTGTAAGGATTTGGGCTTTTATTTTAGTGAAACTAAAATCCACTGAAACGTGATGAACAGTGGATGGACCTGGCTTAGAGTTTAGGAGCAACCTCTAGCAACCATGCTGAGAATAACAGGATGAAGAAGCAGTTAGGTAGGAGGCGATCCATGTGAGAGAGGAGGCGGCTTAGACCAGGATGTAACAATGGAGGGAATGGAAGGAGGTTCAGCCCACAGCATTTTCTGACAATTTTGTGAAAACAAAGAGGAATCAGAGATAACCAGCATGTTTGGCCTGAGTTACTGGAAGTATGAAGTCGGCATTAACTGAGAGAGAATAGTAGATAAGAGAGGGAGAAGGTAGTATTGTGAGTTCAATTCACTGTGAACTTGACAAGAATGGTTTCAGTGGAGTTTTAGGCTACAAATAATAAACTCGAAAATGAAGAGGAGGGAAGAATTAGAGAGAGTGAAATTTTGCAATTCTTTCAAATAGTTTTACTGCAAAGAAAATAAAAAGCAAAGCAGTAGCTGGAGGGCAAAGTAGTGTCAAGACTCTATTCATGGGATATGTAAGATCATGTTTGTTTGATGACGGGGAAAACCTCAGGTATGGAATTCTTTTTAATGAAGAAGAAAGAGCACAAAATTTTGGGGACATACAGGCAGCTGTACTATGAGGCTAATGAAATTTTATTTACAGGGAACCTCACTTTCACTTTTTCTAAAGTCCTGGGAGGTGCTCTAGCAATGGATTGTCATGTTTTTTAGATTTTTTTGATAACATTTTTAAATGCAAAGTATTTTAAACATATAAGATTAAGATCAGTATGGCCACCCATGTTAACTTCCCTTTCACCCACATACCCATCAGGTTAGGGAGATAGTGTCGAAGTGACCACAGATATTTTGGGAATCAGACGAAAATAAAATAAAATTGGGGGATACCTTCAGTTTGGGTATTTGGAGGCATATTTTGGTAATTTACAGTCACTTCTACATGATTCAATGTAGAAATGGCTTCCAGCATTGTATCTCCTCCTCTACCAGAGTATTAACTCACCTGACATCCCGACAATAAGGCCCAGAATCAGAGGTCATATCTCAATTATGAAAGTGACTTACAATGCCCAGCACCAGAATTATGTTAGTAGAGGGTCAGCAAAACATTTGTAATGTGTGGAACCAGAAGCCAGCCTGTGGAAAATTCTTCAAGTCATCAGATATCTAAACTTGGAGGTGGAGGAGTTACTTCTCACTTGTAACTAGTGACAACAGAAGCTGCTCTGGGATAGACTCAACAATTTAGTACATAAAATCATAATTGCAGTATCTAATGAAATAATTTTCATGTGTTTCTACATTAAAGCAATGTGAATTATTTCTCAAGAGGCAAACATCAACATTTCTAATTATATAAAAATAATAATTCATTAGGAACCTCTCTGAAACCTAGCACTAGATGCAAGAGTGAGGACCAACCCCGGGGACATGCACCTGCCTGTTAGGAACCAGGCTGCCAGCAAACTCACATGAGTTCCACCTCCTGTTGCCCCGGCCCCCTCCTCAGCGTTCCCTGTACCCCCACCCCTTCTTCCACAAAACTGGTTCCTGATGCCAAAAAGGTTGGGGACTGCTGTCATAAGGCATCCTTCATTGTGACCCTCCTTCCTTTATTCCCTTATTCTTGCTCCTGGGCATTACCTCCAAATAAACTACATGTCTACAAGCCTTTTCCTCAAGGTCTGCTTTTGGAGGATGCCGAGCAAAACACATGATTCTGTGTCCTTTCTGTATATGTGTGTATAGATAGAAGTAGGTCTTACAATCAGTCTTATTGTAAAGATCTGTGTGCAATTTGTGTACCTTTTTAAGTATCAAACACTTAAGAGAACGTGATATTGGTCATGTGGCTTTAAAGGAATATTTAGAATAATTTGATTCACTGTGTTTGAGTTATTAGAAAAGGACATTAAATACCAAACCAGATCATGGCATCCCTTCTGCAAAAAATACTGCTCAGATGTTAAAGATAATTCAACAATTCTAACCATTTTTTAGGGGCAGATGGAAATTCTAGAATTTGATATTTTTTCCTTGGACCCCTAGAGATAAGCAGTGCAGGACCCTGTGGATGATGGGCCCCTGGTCTCAAAACAGCGTAACCCAAGGCCTTAGGAACTCTGAGGGGTGGGATATGCTTCTTTCATGGCTCCTAGTTAAACTGGATCTGGGGCCTCCGGTAGCATATGCACTTCACCAATCCTATCCCTTTCTTAGTCTTTGGAAAGTCTAATGTCTCCACTTCCCAGGAGCTTATTGTAAATACCCAACTTTAAGAGCAACATATTGCCTATTTTCTTCCAAAGCCTAGATGTTTCTCTTTATTCAGCTTGCTGTCTTTTATGCAAGGAAGCTCAGAACAAAAATTCCAAAACCTAAAAATACCTTCTGAGTGAGAAGAAACAATTAATTTTTTTTGTTTATTAATTCACAATGGGAAAATAACCAATAAAGCAGGGACTCATTAATTAATTGTTGAACATGTTACTCAGTAATGAATAATATTCTCCTATTTTGAAGTATTATTTAAGAGAGGTTCCCAGATGTGTAATACTGAAACAAAGTTTTTTTTTAAAAGTGCTCTGTGTTTGCTATACATGAGCAAGTTGAACCTCTTATGGTTCTCACAGAAACCAATAAACTCACCATTTTGCCATTATAACTGGCATTGTTTTTTTAAAAGAATCAGCTGGTTTAATAGTGAAAATAAAAACTGACCACACAACCAGTAGCATTACTTTTTACTCTGCCATTTTTAGAATGATATTCTATAATGTTTGTCATTATTTTATCAACAAACAATGGGAAGCAGTCCGTTGTTTGTGTATAGTTCTCGTCCCAACAGAAATCGCTGTTTAATTACATCACAATCCATTGAGATTACTCATCTGAACAATTTATAATCAGGGAGTCCTCATTATCTGTAAAAGGCAAGTGTAAAACTGGAATCAATTAAGTTAAATGCTTCATTGAAGCTGAGAGAACTGTTCCCTAAATATTTATTCTGATCATCTACCAAGAATATAATGTACACACAGCCAAGGAATAAGCTTAAGAACAACACTAAACAGATTGGTGTCTCTAAGTCTTATTAGCATTAAGTAGTTATCAATGACCTCAACATTTCATTAGCATCTGCCAATATGAACAGTAGATTTAAGTGATTAAACATGTTAGGTAATTAGTGGTAGAAAGCTTACTCTCCCTTCAAATCACCAACAGTATCCAACTTGGGCAAAGTTAAGTTCATGGAAATTACAGCTGAAACCGCATTCCCCATGAATTTCATATTTAAATAGTAATTTTTTGTGAGGGTTTCAGCTTGTCCTTATCTGGCTAGGACATAATTGGGAGATATTCTGCCCACTATTTCCAGACTTCGAGCCATTTCAACGCCTTGAGAGAACAAGGTGTCGAGACCACCTTGCCTGTGTATGTGACTGAACCCTGTTCAGGCCTCTGTTTAAACTTTTAAGACTTTGGCAGATAGGTGCAGAGATTTACTTGTCCAACATGCCTCAGAAGTGAGTAGTCCCTTGCTTATAAAACCTGCCAACAACCAATCTGGGGTGGTCTGCCTCTTTCTTCAGTCTATGCCTCTGAGGGCCAGTTTCGAATTTTACCACGGAACTCCCAAGGTTGACAATCAACAGTGACATAACTCAATGTTTTGAAAAATCGAAATGCCACATGTTTCACTCCAATAATAATTTATTATATATTTTATCAGCCTCTTGAATATCCTTAACAATTATGGCTTTTAAAACTAAAGTAGATTAATTAAGTTGAAATATATACTGCTGTACTCTCTTTATTAACAAACTCTATTCCCTTGAATTATTTCCCTTAGTACCCTCAGATAAAACATGGTTATGCCTACTTTAGGAACTAGGTCAAATTGTATGACAAGCTCTACTAATATTACCTAAATTATACTTTACTGAAATGAAAAAGTATTCTTTTTGGGTGGGGAAAATGTTTTTGTAGACATCATGCAGTTATTGCTTTTCTATAAAATATAATATTTTTGTAGGAATTGTCCTTTGTAAATTGGACAAGAATTCCCATGTAAGTTAAAATATCAACAAGTGCCCCTAAACTAAAGAATATATTAACATATCATAGTAAAACTATCAATAAACTCTGAACACATGTACACACATTAAAATCATTAGAGAAATTCCCTTTGTCTGGAATGTTCTTTCTTCATCTTGCCTGTCGTGTATTGGCTTGTGATGATTTCAAACCCACTCGTTTATGACTTGAGTGAGGTGAACTTGTCCCCCTGAGGAGCTGTGCCAGGACGTGGTCACACACAGCTGTTGCCGTCCCTAAGCACTCAGTAACTCCGCCGCTGAAGGTGGTTCTGGGGACTCACCGATAAGAACATGGAGAGGAGCAACAATCATGCCGTGAACATTAAATGTTAAATACCAGGAATTTGTGAGCACTCGCCGAGAGTGCTTGGCTTGGGCGAGGCGACTCTTTGCTTAGCTAAATGGCTCTCCGAAGATCTTGAAGGTCTCGAGGCACTTGCTCCCACCATGGTCAGGCTATTCTTGATAGGTGGTGGTGTTCAATGGCGAAGTTTCAGAAAAAGAAGGGACGAGGGTCGTGTGTTTCCTGCCTCAGTGAAGCTACTGCTGGGAGGCATGGGTCCCTGCAGCAATTGCCTTGGAGCGGCCCACCCTGCCTGTGCTGCCGACACAGAGCCATTGCCCGCTGCCTAAGTGTGGACCTAAGCCAGCCGCCGATGCCCAGCGAATGGTTGGAAGGACTGAACCTACCCAAAACCAACTATTAGAAAGGCACACCTTAGTGAAGTTTGGACCTTACTTATTTTATCTCCCCTGTACCTGGAACAATCGTGTGATTACTCTATCATTACTTTGGAATATGTTATTTTTAATTTTTTTTATTGTTCAAGTACAGTTGTCTCCATTTTACCCCTCCCACTGCCTCCATCCCAGCCATCCCCGCTTCCCTCCCTTGATCCTACCTGCCTTTGGTTTTGTCCATGTGTTTTGTTGGCTCATTAAAAGACATTATGTTGTATGCTATTAGCTTGTGAAATATTATTTTAAATTATAATTCCCACAGTGAATCTACATTAAATATGTTATTGGCAAAGACAATCCCAGTCTCTGAGAGTAATCTGCCCCAGGAAAAAATTGCCAAATTTTCGAATCCTATTAGTTATGAACAAGTTAATTGTCTGATTTTGACAGTGTTATTGATAATAGACCCTTTACATTTAATGACCTTAAACAACCATCTCTCCTTTCCCTAAACTCCTAGAACATTTATTAACTGTGTGCCTTCTTCAGAATCTAGCTTAAAATGGTTTGTATAATTCATTTTTTTACAAGTTTATCATCTCTCCCTAAAAACTATATGCTCTTGTTTCTGAGAAACTAAGTCTTATAACTGTTTGTATCCTCTGGACTTCAAGTGGTTTTCATGTGTAATTATTGGAAGTCAGAGGAATTCTGTACTGATTAATGAACTTTAAAGCTTCATTAAATTATTTGTAAGATGTAATTACTTGTAAGATGATTGATAGGAGAAATCACAAATATTATAAATATACACATAAGTATATTGTCATTGTACTTTTGTTCATGACATTTCTGGGTGTGCTTTGAGGGGAAGATGAAACTTGTATTTTAGAGGTATGTTAGCAAATTATTTTGTAAAGGGACAGATAATAAATATTTTGGATTTTGTTGTCTATCTTGATTCTGTCACAACTATTCAACTGTTATATAGTTGTGAGAATATCCACAGTCAAGAAAATGAGCATAGCTAGTCACAATATAATGTGTTTACCAAAACAAGGGACAGACCAGATTTAGGTGCCCAGATCTAGAGGGATGTGCTAGTGTTTTGTTCTAGAGTGTTAACCAGGATATAGCAAACTAAAAGACACATCTTATTTCATTTGAACCTACGGATACAAATTAAATAAACAATTCATCAGTCAGACAAGATTATTTTTCTCACATACTCCCTGATGTTCAGCAAACAAATTTAATGTGGGCTTTGTTTAGCAAATTTTGAAAATATTTTGTAGTACAAGCATAACTTTGTTTTGCCATTATTACATTCTTACATGTATTTATGTTTTCAGTGGTAAGATAAAATCATAAAATAAATGTGGTTACATTTTTCCCTGAGAATGGAAACAATTATTTATTTATGACTCAGAGTTCAATTTTAAAGTTTAATGATGGAGTATAATTTTTCATTAATCAATAAGTTCACTTGGGAATCTCCTAAACAAAGGCCACTTTAAAGGTTGTTCCAGGCACCACAGAAAAGTTTGCAGAACATCTGCCCTCATCCTATTTGTCCTAGAAACACATTCCCTGTGCATTTTGGGGGCTTCTCTGTTGTGTTACTGCAGATTTCTGAAGACACAGTTATAAAGAGACTGATACATAGATGATAGATAGAATTATCTCTGCATAATTCATAAAAGTACTCGGAAGTCAGAGTCAAGCTTTATTTTTGGTTATACATATTAGTAAAAATAATACTAAGCTTGTTTTTGAGAAAAGTTTATTTTGCTGAAAACAGTCAATAGTCCCAGATAAATGTAAACAATTACTTTTGTTTTCTCTGTTCCAGGTGTTCGGTAGTGCCACCTGCTGGTGTACTTGAAGCAAATGTTAGTGTCATGAGTAAAAGCAATCTACCTGTTGGACACAGTATAAAAATGCATTGTAGAGATCTAGAAAATGAAATAATGTTGAGCATTATTTGAGGCATAAAAAGTTACTTCACCTATTTTAAATTTTATTTTATTTTTTAAAATTATTTTTATTTATGTATTTATTTATTTTTAGAAAGATGTGAAGAGAGGGGGAAAGGGAGTGAAACATCAATGCCTGAGAGAGACATGGATGTGTAGGAGAGCGGGGCCACTCCCACACCCCTGACAGGAGACCTGGCCCACAACCCAGGAATGTGCCCTGACCAGGAGTTGAACCAGCAACCTTTTGGTTTGCAGGCTGGCACCCAATCCACTGAGCCAAAGCAGTCAGGGCAATTTTTTAAGATTCATTTTTAAATGCAATACAATTGTTCATTTCAGACCTTTAGTGAATTTATTTTTGTAACAGTAAAATGTTTAAAACTTTCTCATGAGGTGTTTACAACTTTAGGCAGCAACATTGTTTTTATTCAACTATTTCATGTGTAGTCTTTCTAAAATTTCCTTATACTTTTTAGCTTTCTCAAACACAATATTCAGAACACACTTTATCTGAATGCACTCATTTAATATAGATAGTAAACATGCTTTCGGCCAACTTTCCACTCTGTTTTCC